>APFE030225435.1:39258-105213 GCA_000404065.3 Pinus taeda | reverse complement strand
AATATGTATAGGAAATTATTTTAATAAAAGCGTCATATATTGAGGGATTTCGATAAGAGTAAAAAAATAGAAATAATATATTAAAAATTAGTATTAAATCTTGTGCTAAAAAATATTGTGGAACATAGATAAAATTAAAGTAATATTAAACAATTATTTACATGGTATTTTTTATTAATTTCTTGATTTTCCTTAAGAGGTCACTTTTAGGTTGAAATTTTATCTAATGTACATATTATTTAATGTTGGAAATCACTGTTGTAAACTCATATTTTTCTATGAGTTCATAATAAATATTTACTCTATCTATTGGTTTTCCCTTCAAGGTTTTTCCGAGGGAATTGCCCAAAAATACTTGTGTCATTTTTATGGGTTTTCTTTCCTAATTTCCACTCAACATTTGAAGTAAGTGATTCAATGTGTTTTCGTTTATAAGTTTTTTTTTTTATGCATTTATACATAAGTATTAAGCTCTAATAAGCAAGCAAATTGTGAAAACTTGTAGAAACAAAAAACCATTATATTGGCTCAATGAAAAATGTACAATAACACTTGAAAATCCATTGTCATCACGACCATTCTAATTCTAACCTTTGTGGCACTAGACACAAATATGTCTACATAAAGTGGAATATTAAAAATTTGGGGATTTTGTCTTCGTGATAATACTTAGCTAGGAGTAATACTCATATTGGAGTAAGAGATTGGGTCGTACCAACACCATTGCATGAAACATATATGAAAAGGATATTGATGCAATGCTGATAATTTTGTTACCTCTCAAGTAATATTTTTTTTTTGTGGACCCCACCATATACTTGTTACCAACCTATCTTAATGAACTCCTTGAGAGATGTTGATCACATTGATATAACTCTATAGCAATGCTTTTTGTGACCTTGTGACATAATTGAGACCAAGTCTTCGATGGGAAACATGGTATCATCATTGGAATCTTCAATCTAGGAGATCATAGGTTTATTGGATTCCATATTACTTACTCTTCAAAAGCTTTTTGAGTATCTCCCCTAAGAAGAAGGAAGTAGGGGACTGAAATTGGGCCTTCCTTTGAAGAAACCTAAGGGGAATGGGTGCATCATACTCAAACCCCCCTTTCATGACAATAGTATGTGGCACCACTTCCCAAAGTGGATATGAATAAGTTTGAAGGGTTAGATAATAGTGGGTGGGTTACCCAAATGGAATGTTTTTTTCTTTCCACAAAATCACTGGTGACATCATGCAACTTATAGTGGGAGTATTTTACCTAGATTTAGAATGTTGGAAATGGTGGTAATGGCATAAAAAATCTTGTGTAGGTTACAATGCTTAGAGTTAGTTTGTGAATGCCATCTATGCCCATTTTGAAAGGGATTATCATTATTTGAGAAGAATGACAATGTTGTGACACATAGGAATTATAGAAGAATTTACAACAATTTTCACCAATTGACCATTTTCATCAAGGACTTGACTAATTCATTTTATAAAGAATGCTTCATAAGTGGTGTCAAAGACTAAATCCATGCATAAGTCCTAATGCAACACCAAACTACTTGGTTGGAATCCTCTCATGGTGCCCTTGAAGCATATACAATCATTAATGCATAGTCCAAAAGATACTTTGTTGATCCCTTCCCTTTCCTTGCCATTCTATGGAATTTATTATCAATTACCTTCCGTCTCAACTCATGAGGATATAGAAGCTATCCCAAGGAGAAATGGTTGAGTACCATTTCCTTCAAATTTACTATAATTGTGATGAAATTTTTCAACTTGTCCTGACGATGAACCACACTAGTTCGTTCGAAACGCGTCGACAAAGGTCTTTCTTTATGTGATTTACGCCGAAATTCTTCTTATAACTATGACGGATCACAAAAGCCTCAATTCTACAAGAAAATAAATTATTTCAAATAAATGTGTAAGAACCTAAACACACTAAGGATATTTTTATGTAAGGTACTCCTAAGATGGAAATAGAGGACAACATCGCCTCCTACAAAATACCTCGTTTCAAAGCCACTTTAGGGGGACCCTTGATTTCCCTCCATGTTTTGTCCATATCCACAGACCTTAGAGTTGACTGGCTACGTCAAGAATACAAAGGTACTAGTTGTTTTAATTGACAATGGTGTTGAGGAATATAGCTCGAGTAGGAGATTCTTAGAGAATTTAGGCATGAACATGCAAAAAGTAGCTAGAGATAACTTATGGTGACCACTTAGTAAAAGTTGGAAATAATACCATCTTATAATTTCACTTAAATAAATAAAAGTGAAAGTTAATTTTTTTATATTCTTATAATCTTAGATAATATAAATGAAATATTGTAGATATTCTAAAATATTAACAAATTATATTTCTTCTAATCTTAGGTAGACACCTCATTGTCGAGATAAGGTGGTTGCAAGAAGTAAGGATATTAGTTGCTAAGATATGGGAATTAGTTTCTAGAATTGAGGAGATTAATTATTTCTCTCAAAACATAAATAGGACACGATGGAAGAAGGTGAAACACATATGAGAAAATTTAAGAGAGGTGGATAGTAAGAGAAAAAGGAGAGTGCATCTAAAAGGAGAAAGTGCAAATCCACTATAACAAACAAGAAGGAATTGGTAAAGCAATGGCTTTGTACAATTGTATAATAGTGGTTGTTGCCTTCTTTCTTCATCGGATCCATACTTCTATTTCAATAGGTTATACTTCTCTATTATACAATATTTTGTTTACCATATATGTGCTAAGTTACATTAGACTATGGAGATACCTTGTGAGCTTTGATCATTGGAATGATAAGTTAATTTCAGGGGAAAGTCATTGTGCACGAGTGTTAATCTTTAACTACTTCCATTGTTCATTTTTTTAGCCATATGTGTGATTGTTACATGTTCAGAAATATTCAGTTATATGATTAAATAAGTTTAAATTTGATTTATTTAATTAAGAGAAACATAGGACAATAATAATCTATGGCCTTTGGGAAATTTGACATGGCATGAAAGGCTTGGCCCAAGTTTGATTCCTCGAAGTAATGTTAGAGTGGGGGTGTTGGACTAACCATTGCACCTCTGGGAATCAATCCTATGGAATAACATGTGCACCTCTACGAATTGGTCCCATGGACTAATTGCCACATGTTGTGGAGGCTACAACCACCCTCCAAAATTTTTCTTAGGCTTCGATTTTGGAGTCGTTCCTATCCACAATAGCTTATATTATACTATTATCAAGTACTTGTGATTTGATTAAGACTTATATTTTTCTTTTGCGCTTGTGTTTTCTCATTTTTACACGTAGCGATCTTTCTAAGTCACAAGCTAACCTCCTGACTTGGTCATATAGCAGTTCTGGTTTTACGTCTAGAAACTGCGCAATCCTTAAAGGCAGTCGGCCTTGATGATTGGAATTGCGCAGTTTAAACCAACAATAAGACTTGAGTTCAGAAACTATGGGTTCATGGAAGGTAGCCTAGAAACTACGCAATCCCTCACGAAACTCAGAAACTACATAGTGCACTGAATCATAAAGTTGCCTAGTTCCTCAAAACTGCGTAGTATTTCCCCACAGTGTGCATGGAAAGTTTCCCCGAAAAAGCAAGAAAGATAAAATAAAAAAAAATCCCTAGGAAATAGGGATCCATTAATAGTTTCTCGAAGGTGGCACATTTTTATTTTTAGAAGTTTCCACCAAGTGTCACTTTTTCCTTGATTTTAGGCATGTGCGTCATAAAACCTCATTTGATCATATCTAGCTAATCGACGCCTCTAGATCTCATTTTCACATTAAATATTGAAGCTCTAGAATTCCCAAATATATCAAGGAACCTTTGGTGGAGTTCTCGTCGTTGTTGCAGGTAAGTTTTTCTTTAATCATCTTTTGCTGCTTTTTCTATAGCTTTTTGTCATTTCGCTTGTGTGATTTTTTTTTTTCTTATTTCTCTTCATGGTTGCTGGTGTTTCAACTTATTTTAACTTGTAGAAATGTTGTTCTAAGTTTTTTCTTTTCTATCACAAGTGTCGCATTGGTTTGACTGTGTTTTCACTTATGGTCGTTGTTGTGGCAACTCTCCTCACATATTTAATTTCCCTTATGTTTGATTAGTTTATGCACTTCCATCAGGCCTATATGCACTTTCCTTGGCCAGATCATGCCTCACCTAGTTTGGCACTACACAATCCTAAGGCTCAATCCAAGAGCTTGGCCTCTAGAATTGCATAGTGTGCAGTATAGGCTGGCTCCAACTACGCACTACGTAGTTCCAGGGGCCAACTTATCGCCTTGGCCACTGAGACTACACAATGCGCAATCTCCACTAGTCTCTATCTAGGCTAGGACTACGCATTATGCAGTGTCAAGCCTTAGGATTCATCCTTGGCTGTTGGGGCTGTGCAGTTCCCACAATCAGCCAGTCTCCCTTGTTGATAAAAAATGTGCAATACTTCCCTCCAATTGTGCGATTTGCTTCTTGATCATGCTTTGAATGTAGATTTGTTGAAGCTAATGTTTGCTTGCCATGAGTTTCCTTTTTGTCCCAAATGTACCACACTTGTGAAGCACTTTCTCCCAGCAGACATTGTTACCATGGCACCAAAGAAATTTTCTTCGAAAGAGACTACTAAAAGCAGTATTAGGGAGGTAGTTGAGAAAAGACTAGTAGACTTGAGAGTATATGTGGACACTCAACCTTTTAGAGAAAAGGAGTCAACACTAATAGAGCAACATGTTAATGAATCTCCTTCGACAAGGCACCTTGAGGCAAATCTAGAGGACAACTCCGGAAGCAACGCTAACTGAAAGCAACAATCCCATAGAAGATAAGGGAAGGAGAAAGGTTGTTGATAGTCTAGGGGGAGAACAAAGCTGAAAGATGAAATCAGATCCAATCCTTATGAAAGAGACTTTAGTAGCATAAGTGAAGAGGAAGCAAAGTAGAGGAAGAGAGAAAATAGAGCTTGCAGGAAGCATAATTAAGGGTGCATAAAATAGAACAAGAACCGAAGGAAGAACCAGAGTCGAGGAGAAAAGAATGAGAATATAAGAAGAATAAGAAAGAAGAATAAAGGAAAGGCATCATATCAGAAGAAACAATGCCAATACAGGTTGAAGAGAAAGAACAAAACCAACCAACAAAAGAGGGAGAGAGTGAACAAATGCAAGATTGGGAGCTTGCTCAGCCGACTAAAGATTTGATTGAAGTTGTAGAAATAGAGTTGGGACTGGAGCCGTAGGATGAAGATATTGTTTTGATGCTTGGTGCATTGCAGGTCATCATTAAGTCTCCACCACCTCTAGTCACAGAGTTAACCCCGAGCGAGGAAGGGACATACTTCCCCTTGATGATGATCTAGTAAAGGATGTTAACAATCTGTCATATATTGAACTTCAGGAGAGAATTATAGAAACACGGAGAAATAATTTTCCAGATTATCATGCATCACCTATATTAATTAGATAATGGGTGATGGTGATAGACACTAGCAAGAATCCAAATGTTATTGCCGAAGCAAACTTGGTCGTTGTAGGTGCAATAAGAACAAACACTCAATATTTGATGACCAAGAATAAGCAATTAGTACAGAATCTACAGGTTTCCCGATAATATATAGAAAAACTCCATGGAGCAATGCATAATGTAGCTTCTGCACAGGTTTACTTGGGGAAAATGAGAGCAGTGATACTTGGTGAAGTATCAACAATTGGAGAGACCATGCGTGACCTCTATGAGGAGCTTATAACCATACATAAGGCAGTTGTTCACTTGCATGGTTTGCAACAATAGAGTAGATACTTTGCTAAACTTTGAAGAATGTACAAGTTTCCATTGTTGCCATGTAGGAATGGACAATGTGATACAAAGGAGCACTGCTTAACTTGCCAAATAAAATGAAGCCACATGCAAGGTTGGAAAAAGCAAGAGTTCGAATATTGATTCAGAAAAACAAGAAACTCACCTCGTTCATTGGAAGTATTCAGGTCTCATATGTATGGTTATACAATAGTTTGGATTTCATGGTGAAAACAAACAAGGTCCCATTAGTTGGCTTACTCCTGAATCCAAAAGCAAACACCAGGTTAGGCAAGAGATCGAAGAGTACTTGGAGTAGCTGAGACAAATTTCCACCAAGGAGGATTTGGAGATGAACATATAGAACATGTAGAATTACATCGATGGTCTTGTCTAGATTAGAACAATGTTTCTCTTGCTTGAGAAGGATATTAAAAATGGCTCCAATTCATTGTACCCAGATGCTATGGAGGCTAGAGTCTGCTTCCAGCCAAACACCATCACGCAGATTGGGGATGTCATCGTAAAGTACCGAGCTTGGAACCAATATGTGACTAAGAAGCATCAAGTAAAAGTTTTTGAGCTAGAGTTTCCCCAAACTTGAGCATCATAATGTTTTGTCTTGTTATGTTTTCAAGTTGTCTCTACCCTATTTTGTCTTATATGGGTATGAGTGTAAAATGTAATATTATTTGTAAAGTGAAATTCCAAGTCTCAATATTGGAATTTGAAGATTCATGATGTAATGTAATGAGTCATTTTCTAAAGAAATTGAAGAGTCATGAGGGTATTCCAAAGGTCACAAAGGGGAGTTGAAGAGTCACCCCCTCTTGTTATAAATAGAACCTCATAACTCATGCAACGATATTTTGGGAGCCAAGATTTTGGCTAGGCTTAGGATTAGAAGGAGCTTGGGAGTATTGTGAAGAGCCTTGGCTTCTCCGTAGTGTAGAGCGTGTATACTTATTTGGAGGAGCAGGTGTTTTTGATGTTAAGGTTCCAGTATTAGGGCTAGTGGTCTGTCAATGGTGTATGCATGAATGGAAATTTCACTAATGATAAAATAAGAGCCATCATGCGTTCATGCATATGTTGTGAATATAGTAAGACTATTCTTGTTGTATTTTTAATGTATGTTATTTAAATTATGCTTATGCTTATGAAATATTTCGTTTTCATTTGTATGAATCTTGTTGAATTTGTGTTGTTATGTTAATTCATCACTTTAACTTATGGACTATTCTGCATCTTAGCTTGTGATGTCATTACGCTCATGTGTTACTTCCAAGTTGTGTACTATTACAGAATTCCAAGGAGTGTACTTCCTTTTCCCTTTGTGTGTTGGAACCTTCATGCATTGCACTTGACTTTCCATAGGGTCACACACTTGTTCTCACCCAAAGTTACCATACTTCACTCTACGCATTTTCACAGTCAAGGCATAAAATTACCACCCATTGTTGGGACTCCTACTCCAAACAATGTGATTTCTAGTTGGGAATTCATATCAATGAGATCCCTTGAATGTTGGTGGGTCCAACACCGTCAACATTTCTGGTGCTAGAAGGAGGGCTAGATGACAAGCCGAGCCCTTGAAGTCTGTTTTGAATTTCTACACTCATTTAATGACTTCTTCCAAATCATAACCTCAACATGTTTTTCCAGAAACGTAAGTATACAAGTGTCGGTGAGAATCATAGATGACTTGTCAACTCTCAAATTCTATGGTGAGGGTGAGACAACCTTATTTCAGCATACTAATCATTTTCTTAAATTCTGTAGAGAGCGCAACATCCACTATGAGGATGTTGGTTGTAGGTTCTTCATCCTCATGTTAGAAGGGAGCGTAAGGTAATGGTGTCACACATTGACCAATGCCTCCGTACACTCTTTCAAACATCTTGTCACATAATTGTTTTATGCTTTTGATATGTATGATCGTAAACATCTGTGCAAGGAAATTTTAGAATTGTGAACATTACCTCATGAATCACTGCATCATTTTCACAATCGTTTCATGCATCTTTGCTTTGAAATTTTGAAAGATGAAGTTGATTGAAATTTCTTTTTAGGAATATTTCAATATCTTGTTCACATTTTAGAAAATCCGCACAAGTTAGAATCTTTTGAACCACTCCCAACATACCTCGGTGTTAGAGATTCTAAATATGTGACAGACAACGTTGTTGTTCCAAGTGACCCTCTATCCTCTTCTCATCAAACATCTCTATTTCCATAGGTTGAGGTGGGAGATATTGAGAATTAATATGTTGATCTACCACCATCTTCTACCACCCCGCATACTCAGAATTTCAACTCAGGGTTGGGATGTGAGTTTGATTGTTATGATGAAGTGTTATCTCCTTGTCCTCCATACTTTGGTCCCCCTAATCCTCTATATTGTGAGCTTTCATTTTCACTTGTTTCAAATCTCTCTTGTGATGTTCATAAGGATCAAGTGTTGGATGAAGTTGGTGTTGAGAAACCAACTTGTGATATCATTCACGATGATTATGTGGGGAAGCCCATAGTTGAACCAGAATCTACAATGAATGATTGTTCTCTTCCTTTTGCACCTCTCCTTCATCATCTTGACATTTCCCATGATTCTGTCATTCTTGTTAAATCTTGTGAAAAGCTAGTTTTTGATGATGTTACTACTTCCAATCATTCACAAAACGCGTGGGATATCATATTTTCATCAAGATGTGGAGAGGATGAATCTTCTACTCTTGATCTTCTCAACCTCTCATCTCATCTTTCTAAAAACTTAGAGGGTGAAATTTATCAATTTTCATCTTCCCCTCTTTGCGATTCATCAAATTATGAGGATGCCTCCATCTGTGACCTTGAAATTTCTGATCGTGGTTGTCATAAACTCTTCATTGATTCATTTGGTCACGATTCTGATTTTTCTACTATTGATCCTTCCCAGCCACCAATTTGTGATGATCTAACTTCTGATGAGTTGGAACTTCCCCAAGTTGTCGAGGCACTTCAACCCGAGCTGATGGTTATGTCAGGTTCTCATAGTCTTGAGGATAGTTCCACTTCCAATCAGAATAGTGTTGAATCCTTTGAGACTCCTCATCACTCTACTACACATATTGAAAATCAATTGGTCTTACAATTTTCGGATCCCCTATCTGTATTACACGATCCTATCGCTAAACCATTAGAGGAGTCATATGTGGCGAGCACTTTCACAAAATGAAAATTCTCTTTTTTCTTTATGTTCGCTCGTCTTCACAGTTCGAAAGTATTTTCTTGTATGTATTTAACTCATAGTGTGTCGAGACACATGATATAATCATATAATGTTTTTCATGTGCTTTTTGCTTTCACTTTTTTGTGTGTATATTCAAACTTTGAACGTTTTGGTTTACATTGTCCTATCCTTCTTGTTTATTGATTTTCTTGTATATCTTTCTTGACATGCATTCCCTCTCCCACATAGGCCATCCAATGTGTTGGTGGCTACATTGGAAGTATTACTTCGCGTGATTTTTGCCTATGCTCTGCTTAGGTTAGGAGTAGGAGTGTTGTTTTTATTTTCTTTGTTGTTTCCTTTGATTTGTTTTACTTTGATTTTCTTTTGGTCTGTTTCTTTTAGATCCTTTGTTTTCTTTTCAGTTATAGGATAACTTCCACATGATACAGTGTTTGGCCTCTCAGATAAGCAAGGTGAATTCCAAGAAGAAGTTGTACTGCTATCAAAACTTGGTTATCTGTTTATTCCCTCTATTTATGTGAATATTTCATTTCTTTAGTCGATGATACTCTGATGGAAAATACGTTCCTTTTGGAGAAAGTCACAGTGAATCACGATGCTTGCACTTTTAACTAGTACCGCCTACTATAAACAAACTTCTATTTTTCGGTTAATCATTGTCAACTAAGTTGAGTAGAGTAAGGAGGGGAGGAAAACCTTAATAGGTATGTCAAAGGTGTATATAAATATCCTTCTCTGAAGGGACAACCTCTTCTGCTCTCAATAAGTCGGGATCCCTCTTCCACCTCATGAAATAAATAAGTGCCTATGCATAGTTCTTTAAACAAATAAAAATGAAAAAAATGAAAAATGAAATAAAGGGTGCAATATGTGAAAGGATTCCTGTGTAGAGAGGTGAAGCAAGTAACTCTGTCGGGGTACTGTCTAGGTTCCCTGACAGCGGGGCGATGGTTGTGTTCCTGAAATGACTCTACCAAGGTATTGTCCAGGCCTACTGGCAGGGGAGCAACACCAGATATGAGAACTAATACTATGAAATTTTCTTTTACTTGTGCATTTATAAACTCCTCATCCCTAATCAAAACAACTTAGTCTGACTTGGCTTGGTATGCATGTTTTCGATGAAGAGAATGGTCGGGACTATATCTTTAACTAAAGCTAAGTGAGGAAGTTGTGGTAATCAATGAACTGAACAATAATTCTAGAAGAGTTAGTCCTATTTTTCACAAGACAAGATC
This sequence comes from Pinus taeda, assembly GCA_000404065.3. NCBI lineage: Eukaryota > Viridiplantae > Streptophyta > Pinopsida > Pinales > Pinaceae > Pinus > Pinus taeda. The sequence goes on along the minus strand of APFE030225435.1, from coordinate 94,954 downwards.
CATATGGAGAGTTGAATTTCTACCAGTGTGTCGCCACTATTGTAGTGGCTACAACCACCCTCCAAAATTTTTCCTATGCTTCAATTTTGGAGCCTTCCTTTCTATCCATAGGAGCGTATCTTATACTATTATCAAGTACTCATGATTTGACCGAGACTTATCTTTTTCATTTGTGCTTTTGTTTGCTCATTTTTACACATATCTTGTCTTTCTAAGTCACAAGCTAACCTCCTAACTTGGTCACATAGCAGTTTTGGGCTTGGCTCCATAAACTGCGCAATCCTTGAAGGCATCCAACCTTGATGATTGGAATTGCGTAGTTTAGACTGAAATTTAGCCTTGAGCTCAAAAATTGTGCAATCATGGAAGGCATCCCAGCACCGAGTCTAGAAACTGCACAATCCCTCACTGAACTCAGAAACTGCGCAGTCAACTAAGCCAGAAAGTTGCCCAGTTCCTTGGAATTGCACAGTCTTTCCCAGCAGTGTACATGGAAAATTTCCCCAGAAAAGCAAGGAAGCTAAAAAGAAAAAAACATCACTAGGAAATAGGGATCCATTAATATCTCCCAAAGGTGGCATGTTGTTATTTTTAGAAGTTTTTTACAAGTGTCATTTTTTTCCTTGAGTTTAGGCATGCGCATCATAAAACCTCATTTGATCAAATATAGTTAATCGACGCCCCTATAGCTTATTTGTGCATTCAATCTTAAAGCTCTAGAATTCTTGAAGGGATCAAGGAACCTTCGGTGGAGTTTTTGTCGCTTTTCCAGGTGAACTTTTCTTTTATCATCTTTTGCCACTTGTTTCTATCACTTTTTATCATTTCACTTGTGTGGGTGTTGTTTTTCTTATTTCTCTTCATGGTTGTTGGCGTTTCAATTTATTTTTTGTTTTAATTTCACAAGTGTCGTATCAGTTTTCTTGTTTTTTCACTTATGGTCATTATTGTAGCAACTCTCCTCACATATTTGATTTCCATTTTGCTTGATTAGTTTATGCACTTGATCTGCATTGATTCACTTATACATAGTAATTTGTGCACTCAATCTCACATCATCATTAACTTCTACTCATTTTTCACACTTCCACCCAGCAAATCTGCACTTCCATTGGCTAGATCTTGCCTTGCCCAGCAGGGCACTGGGAAATCCTAAGGCTTAAGCTGATAGATTGGCCTTTGGAACTGCATAGTGCACATTATAGGCTGGCTCCAACTACACATTGCACAGTTCCAAGGTCAACCTGTTACCTTCGCCACTGAGACTGTGAAATGTACAGTCTCTCCCAGTCTTTGCCCAGGCTGGGACTATGCATTACGTAGTCTCCAGCCTCAGGATTCATCCTTGGAAATTGGTACTTCACAATGTGCAGTTCCCACATTCAACCAGTCTCCCTTCTTGAAAAAATTGTGCAATCCTTCTCTCCAATTGCCCGGTTTACTGCTTGATCATGCTTTGAAGGTAGATTTGCTGAAGCAAAATTTTGCTTGCCATGAATGTCATTTTTCCCCACAGGTACCACACTTTTGAAGAAATTTCTCCCAAACGTCATTGTTGCCATGACACCAAATAGAGCTGCTTTAAAAGAGACCACTGAAATCAATACTAGGAAGGCATTTGAGAAACCACCAGTAGACTTGCCAGTATATGTAGACACTTAATTGTTTGTAGAAAAGGATTCAACACTAACATAGCAACAAGTTAATGAAGCTCTTTCGGCAAGAAGCCTTGAGGCAGATCTAGAGGTCAACTCTCGAAGCAACACTAGTAGAAAGAAACAGTATCGTATAGAATAAGGGAACGAGAAATGTTGCGGATAGTCTAGGGGGAGAAGAAAGTTGTAAGATGAAAATCGAATCCAATCCTTATGAAAGAATATTTAGTAGTAGAAGTGAAGAGGAAGTAGAGGATATAGAGAGAAGAGCAGAGGAAGAGAGAAAATAGATCTTACAAGAAGCAGAACTGAGGGCGCATAAAATAGAACAAGAACTGAAGGAAGAATGGGAGACGAGGAGAAAAGAACACGAAGATAAGTAGAAGTAGGAAGAAGAATAAGTGCAAGGCACCGTAGCAGAAGAAACAACACCAATACAGTTTGAAGAGAAATAAAAAAAATAGTAGAGGGAGAGAGCAAACATATGCATGACCGTGAGCTTTCTTAGCTGATCGAAGATGTGATTGAAGTTGTGGACATGGAGTTTGGACAAGATCCGTAGGATGAAGATATTGATCTAATGCTTAGTGCACTATAGGTCATCATTTAGTCTCCACCATCTCCAGCCGTAGAGTTAGCCTTGAGCGAGGAAGGGGACATACTTCCCCTTGATGATGACCTAGTAACGAATGTTTACAATTTGTCATATAATGAACTTCAGGAGAGAATTGTACAAACACAGAGAAATCATTTTTGGATGGTCATGCATCAGTTGCATTCATTGGAGAATGGGTGATGGTGGAAGACACCAACAAGAATCCAAATTCCATTGTCGAAGCTAATTTGGTCGTTACATGTGCAACAAGATCAAACACTTGGTATTTGATAACCAAGAATAAGTAATTGGTACAAAATCTATAGGTTTTCCAGCAAGAGATAGAATAACTCCAAGGAGCAACGCAACATGCAACTTTTGCACAGGTCTACTTGGGGGAAATGAGAGCAATGATACTTGGTGAAGTATCAACACTTGGAGAGACCATGCAAGACCTCTATGTGGAGCTTATAACCATACATAAGGCAGTTGTTCACTTGCATGGTTTGCAACAGCAAAGCAGATACTTTGCCAAAACTCTTAAGAATGTAAAAGCTGTCATTTCTGCTATGCAGGAATGGACAATGCAAAGAAAGGGGCACCACTTAAATTTCCAATGAAAATGAAGCCACAGGTAGAGCTAGAGAAAGAAAGAGTTATAATATTGATTCAGAACAACAAGTAGCTTGCCTCGTTCATTGGAAGTATTAAGGCCTCATATGTATGGCTATACAACCGTTTGTATTTCATGTTCAAAACACACATGATCCAATCAGTTGGCTTGCTCATTGAAGCCAAACGTAGACACCGGGTCAAGCAGGAGATCAAAGAGTACTTGGAGCAGCTGAGACAAATTGCCACTAAGGAGGATTTGGAGATGAACAAACAAAACATACATAATTACATCGGTGGTCTTTTCCAGATTAGAAAAATGTTGCTCTTTCTCGAGAGGGATGTTAAAATTGGCTCCAAGTCATTGTACTCGGATGCTATAGAGGCTAGATTCTGCTTCCAACCAAACACCATTCCAAGTCTCAATATTGGAATTTGAAGAGTCATGATGTAATGTAATGAGTCATTTTGTAAAGAAGTTGAAAAGTCATGAGGATAGTCCAAAGGTCACAAAGGGGAGTTGAAGAGTCACCCCCTCTTGTTATAAATAGAACCTCATAACTCATGCAGGACTTCTGGGAACCAAGATTTTGGCTAGGCTTAGGCTTAGAAAGAGATTGGGAGAATTATGAAGAGCCTTGGCTTCTTTGTCGTATAGAACGAGTATACTTCTTTGGAGGAGCAAGTGTTCTTGACTTTAATGTTCCACTATTGGGGCTAGTGGTGCATCAATGGTGTATGTATGAATGGAACTTTCACTTATAATAATAAAATCATAGTCATCATGCTTTCATGCATATGTTGTGAATATAATAGGACTATTCTTGTTGTATTTGCAATGTATGCTATTTAACTTACACTTATGCTTATGAACTATTTCGTTTGCATTTGTATGAATCTTGTTGAATGTGTGTTGTTGTGTTAATTCATCACTTTAACTTGTGTCTGCATCTTAGCTTGTGATGTCATTACGCTTTTGTGTTCCTTTCAGTTTGTGTACTATTACATGATTCCAAGGGGCACACTTCTTTTTCCCTTCATGTGTTGGAACCTTCATACATTGCACTTGACTTTCCGCATGGTCACACACTTGCTCTCACCCAAAGTTACCATACTTCACTCTGCATGTTTTCACAGTCAAGGCATAACATTACCACCCATTGTTGGGACTCCTACTCCAAACGGTGTGAGGTCTAGTTAGGACTTCGTATCGGGGAGATCCCTAGAATGTTGATGGGTCCAGCAATGTTAACACTGCCCTATGAACATACGGCTAATTTTTGCTTAAGGTGTTGTTGTTGGTTTGGAAGCTTACTAATGCCTATGGGTTTTGGTGTAACAAAAAACCTTTACATGGTATCAAAGCCTTCCATATTTCAAGACAAAGCAGATTAGTAGGCGTGGCAAGATGCCATGGTGGACGAGTACACCTCCATCACGAAGAATGATGTTTAAGACATAGTGCTAATATTGAATGGGAATATATTAGTAACTTCCAAGTGTCTCTATGTTGTGTTATAACAACAACTCCTCATTTTAATGAGGACCCCCAAAATTCTAGTTTTGTTAAAAATTTCATTTGTAGAATCATTCAGACTTAAAAGTTTTTAAATAAATTTCATTTTTTTAATGTTGTTTAAAACTTGGTATTAAAACATGTAAATATTGATTGTTTGCTTTTTGCACCAGTTTTGGGTAGAAACCCCAAATCCCCGAAATCAATATTAGGTGTTAAATTCAATGTTTTATCTTGATTGCTAATATTTGATATAGAGTTGTTTTCTTGGAAAACTCTCATACTGAACCAATTCTTAACATAGAAAAAAACTATCATCCTAGTCTTGGTACCCATTCGCATCAACTACTAAACTTTTCAAACAAAATTTCTCTTTTTGCAACTAACAACATTTTATTTTCCATACTAGATACTATATAGGATCAAGCAATGTTATCCATCTTGGTCCTAGTACCTCTTTCCATCAACTGTTAAACTTTTCAAATGAGTTTCCTTAATCAATAGTTAACGACATATTTTCCATCATATTAGACTCTCGGATCCCAGAGCGCGCATGTAATGTTATCCATGAATGATAGCTTGGTACCCTAATATCAATATATTTCCATATCGTAGCAATTGCAAATGATAAAGTGAAATTGTATGCTGATACACCAATATCCCGGTATGGGGCCCTTACTTTGCCATGTTGGACTTATGTTGAAATGTCATTGTAACACATGGAAAATCCAACATGATGGCACCTGCCACTCATTTTTTACCTCTTTGCACCCCATAAAATGCCTTTTCTACATGACAGATGTCATCCATGTGGAAGTATCACATCATCTCCTTGCCATGTCATATCTCTGATATGACATATTGGATACTGCCCATTTTATTAATGCTCTATCAAGAAAGCATCTGGTACCCTATACCATGATAATGACTTAGGTTTAGTATTTATCATAGTTTATTAGGCTAATTAATCATGATTAGTGGATAAGATTAATAAAACAATTTTTGTGGGAAAATATTTTGTTTATAGTTTTAATTTTTCTCCCTTATTTTTATAAATAACTCTATACAAGTACCACTCTATCTATTTCAATGCTTATATAGTAGAACACTTAGTACCCGATACCCCAATATCATGATATCCAATACATGTATGCGTTAACATTGTTGAACCCATTCGGTACCTTTTAAATACGTTTTAATTAATTTAATCATGGTTTAATAAAGGATGAGTGGTTAATCGCATGTATACTGCTCACCGAATTTTTCATGGAAATTACGTTATAACACAACTCAGGTCATTTCAAGAATTCAATGAGCTTTCAATAAAATTGTTGTCAATCTCTTTGTACAACTTTCCTCCATGATAATTCATTAAGAGTTCTTGAATTGCTTCAAAGCTTCTCGGGCAAAACATTTACGCTATCATCCAGTGAATGTTAACTTGTTTGAAATATATTTCTTGTGTAAGTAACTTATAACTTTTGATTACAGATTTTTCTTTATTAAATTCATCATAGAGGATATCTAAATCATTCCTCCCAGAAAAGAAAAAGAAATCAAGTGAAACAACAAACTGAAGATTCAAAATCGAAGAATCCCAATTCTTTTATGTTTTCAAACACGGCATACAAGATTTCTCCTAAAAAAAATTGTGGGCTTAGTAGGGATATTTTTTTGATAGAATGCAAGGATGATACACCCTCATTTGAAGACATTTGCAACCCCAATATGGAAAAAGTAGCATCTAGACCAACCTTGATTCCTTATACAGATATGATTCCATGGACCATCAAACATATTGATTTGCTAACATGTACAATCATTGGCAATCAATAAAATGTGGTGGGCTCCTTTAATAAAATGTGGTGGGCTCCTTTAGGCTAGTTGAGATACAAGCAAACGGTACAATGTACCAACCCTTGAACAAAACTATGATAATGAATATATTGAAAATTTTAAGGAAAAGGTGTGCACACCTTACTAATTAGAGATGGCTAGATTGATTAAAGATTAGTGGTGGGATAAACATAAATTCCTTTTAGAAATTTCCTACTCATATTCCACATCTTTCTGTAAACCCCTTATAGTTATGGTAACAAAAAAGCTATGTATGTTTTTTGGATAGAATAATCTCTCACTTTATAAAGGAATGGATACCTATCATGCATAAAGTACTTGGGTGAGAAATATTTTTAATTGGTCTACTATCTTATCTGCTAATCTCAGAAAATAGATTGAAAAAATTGTTAAAATGGAACCAAGGTTTACCCCAAAATTCTATATGTTTTCTTATCTTATGGATGCCTTTTGATTTCATACCCCTTTTCCTTTGATGGAATGGTAATGGACACCCAACGTTGGGCTTATTCATATTTATCATTCAAAGTTCTTGGTTGAAAATTCCAAAGGCCACGGTTCTGAAATATATGACAATGTTATAATTCCTTTACATGAGAATTATTTGGCTATCCACCTCCTAGATTCAGAAGAGGAAATGTAGGGAATTGATGAGATTGGAGACTGAAACCTTCTCTTATATTAGAATTTATGGTTTTCAAGCATCATCTCATTTCCTACCAATATATGCACCTAACAAGTTAGTCCTTAGCGAGATAGCATATCAATCTGTAGGTACATGAATTTACAAAGTCTTACAAATGGGATCTAAGAGGATTTGGTCTGTATTTCGTATTCATATAAGGGTTTATTCCTTGAAAAATGTATACCATGCTAGAGTGGAAGCTCTAGTATTGGAGGAAGTCAAAATTTATCATGTGCTCCTTTGAAAAAAGCATGATCCTTTAAATATTGTTGCAAACCATTGTGAATCTAAAACAAATTCTAAAAAGTATGCTAATGAATATATTCCTTTTGATGATGTTTTCAAAAGAGCCAAATCATATGAAGAGGTCATGATGAGAATTCAACAACTCCCTAAGGATTTAAATACTTTTATTATTTTCAAAGGAGAAGGAATATTTCCCTTAGTCCATACTTCTTCTTAGACAACAAGTGATAGAGTCAAGAAGCAACCCGTAGTCCATCTTTAGTTTCAGTTTGTACACAGGTAAGAAGCTCCCAATTAGAAAAGCTTTAGTTAACACATACACAAGCATAACTGAAAAAGAAAGATTCAATTCATACTGAAACAATATAAGTTCAATAGATTTAGAATATTGAAGAACATAGTTTGAATGTTGAAGCAAATAAAGTACAAATAAATCAGTCTCCAATTGATCCAACAATAATGGAAGAAATTCTTGTAGAAAGGATTTTAAAGGAGAATATAGCCCTACAAATTGAGATGCCTATTGATGATTCAAGGTTATAGGCTGAATGGGATTTATATGAAAAAACCAATTGGAAAATGTCCAGGTTGTTTAGGGCCAAAGAAAGGCACACATTTGATTTATGCCCATTCAATAAAAATAGAGTGAGGCAAAATCTTCAGAACAATCCAAAAGAAATATATTCTCAACTTGATAAAATTTCACCAAGTGAGCCAAACCTTAATCTAGAACTGAACTCTCCTTCAAAAGATGCTTAGATTGAAAATCATGGGGAAAAAACAAGTATTATCATTCCAAGAGTTATTTCAAAGACCCTTATTTCTTTCTTCCCTGGGGTCTTATCCCCAAATGTAATTCATGTTGATTCTTTAACACCTATAAAATAAGATTATATACCTCCTCATGACTACTTATTCAGTAGTTAAAAGAGATCAATTCGTAAAGTTAGGCCTAAAGGGAAAATAACTTATCAAAGATTAGAACCTCATGTTCGATAAATGATTATTTGGGATGCCTCAATACATATTGATGAACAATTTCATAATAGGTCATTGATTCTATGGGTTATTTTGCTTCAACTATATTTGGGAATGTAATAATTTGAGACAAACATTAAAACAAAAGGAAAATAAGATTGTTGAACTTGAAAGACTTTTAGGCCAGCAATAATCAGAGTTTGAAAAATGATTGCATCAAATAATTGTTGAATTTACAACAACAACATCAAAAGTAAATTGAAGATTTAGAGTGAGAATTAAAATGTGAAATGGAGAAAATTCAACAAGTTTCCATTGGTACCATTATAAGAAGAGATGATTAGATTAAGCAATTAAAGATACAAGTCAAAGAACTTCAAATGGGAAACATTGATATCAATAATTTTAAAGAAGCAACCTTGAATGTTAACGAACAACTTAAGTTAGCTCAAGAAGATCTTTATCATAATTTGAATTTAATCTAGGTTTAACATAGTTTATTAAATAAATTTTCTCAATCCATATTCGAGAAGTTAATTGAGCATACACACGTGCAAAAATAGCTTCAAAAAATTACTCTCATGGAAATCTAGGCATAACTTGGTTCCAAGGTATCCTACAAAGATCACAAAGGGTTGCTAACTATAAAACAAAATAACCTTAGACATATAGGAAATGAATCTCAATAGGTCTTGAACTCTACTTAACAATTCTCAAAAGGACTGCTCTATGATAATTGATGGAGCTATGGACTTGATCATTGACTTTGATATGTGCAACGCTCAATTCCTCGGTGAATAATTTAAAGGAGATGCATGCATTTTATATGTACATAAGCTAAGAACGGATACTAAATATATGATCAACAAGTTGGATAAATTCAATGTTGAATTTGTCAATTAATTGCTAGCACATCTAGAATGCTGCATAAAAATCCTAAAGAACACTTCTTCAAGGTTATAGGTTGAGCTCCCCAACATTTAAGGAAAGTTATATGATTGTGAAATTAAATGGAAATTGATCCTCCATTGTTAATTTTCAATTTCATGAATATTCATGAACAATAGAAAGTTTATTTGGAAATATTAAAGCAATCAAATCTTCTAAATTTGAAAAAATCCCAAAAAAAAAAAAAACCAAAAAACAAACATTAACTATTTCCATTATTAAAACTTGACTTTATATTTTAATTTATTGCTTTCAGATAAAATGGAAGCAAATTGTGGTGTTAAGTTATTTTGTACTCTATTTAATGAAGACTCGTAAAAAGTAAAGGGGTTTGCATTTTTCTAAAAACCATTTGGAAATGTCATTTAAACTTTATCTTTGAAGAATCAAAGAGCCACTTGTGATTTTGTTCTCCCATGGGTATATGTGTGGTGTACTATTATTCACATAAGCTTTCCATTATTGTTGATTGAAATCACTTTTATTTTCTTTATCAAATTATCATTATTATTTATAAATGTGACTATTATTGCATTATTGTTATTCAATAGCTCTTTTTTACACTATTTTTTAGAATTAATTATTGTATGAATGTTGTGTTTCTTATCTTATTCATCTAATTATTTATGTGAATGATGTGTAATTTATAATTGCTTTATACATGAACTACTTCTATTTTAAACATTCATCTTCAGACATTCATACACTTCTAAATTTTCTCCCACGATAGATTACTTTTTCTTAGAAATGTTTAATCAGTGTTCATTTTTTGTAATTAGAATAATTATAGTTTAGATTTTAGGAAATTATTCATAAGTCTCCGATCAAGGAGAAAAACACCTCAGTGGAAACTAGGTCCGCATATTGTTGAGAATTGCCATCCCAAATGAAAATAAGTTTGATTTGGGATCTTGATCAAACAATTTCTCCTATTTTTGACTTAGACAACATCCAGGCCTCAATAATTGTTGCACTAGAAGGAGGGCATAAGATAATGAATGGTAGGTAGATCAAGCCACAATGTTAGATTCGATTTGTCAAAATCACCTTTGTTGTCAAATTTTCTCATAAAATCTATAGAAGTCCCTCAAATTTCGTATCAAGAGACTACATACTGTGTACTTACTCAAGAGGTATCTCAATATATCACTAAACCAAATTCCTCACAATTTAATCCAGCTCTTGAATTCAGTGAACAAGTTCCTAAAGATTGGAAAGACCTAAAAGAAATTGAAGTTTCTCAACCAACTAAATCAACTCTCCCCCCAATTTCAAAACCGAGGAGTATTGACAAGAGCACAAAGAAGAAAAGTTGGCCAAGAACCAAGTGAATTATTGTATCTCCTAAAGGAAAAATTCCTAAATCTCAAAAAACTCCTAGTACTTCCTATAAAATTATTCATAATCCTATGTTTTCAAAGAAAGAGAAATAAGAGCTGAGTTTAGATCTCAAGCTCTTAACCCCCCCTGAGTCTACTCCTCCATAGAGTTATCTATCAACCCATTCCTTCTAGTTCTACAAGTTCTTCACAAGGAACTCCTCATCAACCAAACAAGGTTGGTCAACCAAGGAGACCCTAGTTAAATCTCGAAGCAGTTAATGTCCTTGGTAACCAACATAGTTTTCCCAAACATCCTAAGAAAATATTTCCTAAGTATGATCATGACAGTAAAGAATCCCAAAAGATCATGCAATTATGTTTATGCTAGCATTTAATCTTATGAATGTTGAGCTTGAAGATGTTGTATGTAGAATCTTCTCTTATAAATTTGAAGGAAAAGAATCAATGTGGTAATTTGCATTAGCAACTAGTTCCATAACCAGTTGGGACGTTTTCAAAAATATTTTCATACAGAAGTTTGGTGATGATAAAACACTAACTTCATTGTCTTATAATTATCTAGAATGAAAATGAATTCTAAAGAGAAGATCAAATACTTCGATCATAGGTTCTTCAATTTTTAAATAAAATTCTTGAGCCTTCTAAGCTTATAACTAGTACAAATTGAATTATATTATATTTCCTTAGCATCATCTATTGAAATTTTTGTAAAAAGGGCTAGTATAGTTACTCTCCTAGGATCAATTCAACAAGCACTTGATATTGAAAAGGAAATATTAAGCATTGCTCAAAAAGAACATGTCGATGCTAAAAAGTTGTTGCTCCTACTAGGAAAGTCACTTTCAAAGATGAAAATAAGGAGAAAGATGCCTTGGATATGGAAAGTCTACAAAAATTAGTCAAGAATATTTCTAATGAGATCATTGATATGAAAAAAATTGTAGGGGAGAAATATTATTCTAGAAGGCCTTGGAGGCAATTTATAAAGAAGAATTCACCTCTTTCTAGTGGACAAATATCCTCAGTTGAGGATAATGAATATGAGGAAGGGTAACTAGATGAGCATGATGATGATGCAAACCAATAGAACCCTAAGGTCAACATTACCTGGGACATTGTTGATGTCACACTCATCTAGCTAACCATTTTTCTTTAAGTTGATTTGATATCATAAACTTGCATTTAAAATTTAGTTGATATTACTGATTCATTTATTAGACTACCATGTAGATGTAAAAATAATCATTTTACAAGTATAGTAATTTGATGTTACTATTCCATATACTTAACATTTAATATAATTTATACTAATTCAAATCTTGCAACTATTTATGTATTTAACTAATGGTGACAATTTAAGGTAACTATTCAATTACAATTAGTTAATAAAAAATAACTTGAAAATAATAATAAGAATAGTAATTGATTGTTTTTCACTTTTTTTTTTTTTTTTAACTTGTTAATTATAAATAATTAAATTCATTTAGTTATGAAATTATATTCTTTATAAATAAGTAAATATCATCATAAATTGAATTTCTTACCCTTTAATTTTAATTTTGATTACATATACTAAATTGAATAATATTAATTTATATATTATAAATTGAAATATAAATAATAATAATAATTAATAATAAACATATATATATTTATATTTAATTTGATAAGGCATTTCACTTAAATTCTTCCCATAGTTATAAATCAGAAGGTTTATAACTATTTCTTATAATTAATTATATTTATAAAAAAATTATTTAATTATACTTTTCAATATAAATTTAATTAAATAATTATATATTTAATGACTTTTCTATTATAAACTTTACCATCTTTCATTTCCAAGAAAAATATTATAAATTCAATATTTACAATCAGACCTGATACCTAAATATAACTCGTAAAAATAACATTCAGCCATTCTACATGTTATAATTATTCAATTTTATAACATATATAATCACTAAATTTTATAACATATAAGAATGATGGTCATTATAGGTAGACATACAAGGATTTCTAAATAAGGCATATAATATCCATGAATTGCTTCCATGAATTTATAGCTAAATTTTCATGTATATTCACTACACACGTTATATGATTAGTTAATGAAGTTGGTTGAAAAAGGAGCCTATAAGTTCCACATACACACCAATTATTTTTAATAGTTCATTAACTAAAAACATAAAAACATGCAAAATTGAGGGCTGCATATATGCTCCATATGCACACCAATGCTATTCAATTATAAGTTAGCTAATTGAAAACATGAAAGGAGTGAAATATAATAGCAATTATATTAATAAGGAACCAGGAAGATTTGTATTTAGAATATTTAATTAATCTTCCGGAAAATAAATTAATTCTCTGTAATTTTACATTATTATATATTAAATAACAATTATTTTGAGAGATATTTTTTTAGTTTAATATAAAAAAAAATGTTATAAGTTTATGTTATGTTATATTATATAAACATTTTAACCAAGTTCATATTAGACAAAAATTAAAATAAGATTTAAATAATAATAAATATAAAATTTATAATTATAATTGTAAATTATTTAATACCCTGAGAATTAGTTTCAATTGGTCAAATTTCAGTTGCTAAAGTACCTTGCTAATGGGAAGTCACTAGGTCTCCCTCTCAAGGGTTTGATAGATCTCGCGCTAGTTTTAATATATTAGAAGTAATAAATATTTTTATTGATACGTTAAATTTTGTTAATTTACTAACTTAAATTAGAAAAGAATAATAACATAATATTATTTTCTTTTTGTCAAGTCCCACTAGCATAACCGGTTGAGGATGGGCATTATAGCAAGGCTACCCAAAATCAAACCTCACAGGGAATGGTTGTGCCCTATGCTAGGGGAGGAGACATGCTAAAAAATCCAATCAGTTTAGGGTTTGTGTGACCGAGACTAGGTACGATCCCTATACTTTGATGACTTAGATTCCCTTGGGTGGAGGCTCCTCAAGCCACAGGTTAAGCCCGAAGGATAACACACAACTTGACAAACAAAAAGATTATTATTTCCTTTTAAATTAAAAACATTATACCATATTTAAATACTATGTAACACCCCATATTTTTCTAATATATATATATATTATATATATTATAATATATATAATTATTATATATATATATATATATATATTATATTATATATATATATTATATTATATATATATACGATAGAGAAGCTCTAGGACACGAGGAAGACGTGAGAAGTGCAGAGGAGATGGCGATGAGACGAAGGACACGACCCAACCCCAACACGGGCTAAGGTTTGGTTTACTGTAGGTTTCTGGAACTCCCTTCCACCCTGTTAGCACTTAAATCTACCTTAGGCTGAAATAAGGTAAGACTCAAGGCTACATCAAACCACACTCAACCTCATAGCTAGCCCTACGAGGACAGGAGAGGGCTCTCTCTGGGTCAATCTCGGCAAAAGATAATCAATGAGGTCGAGATGACTGAAATGATGACTAATTTTAGGCTAGGTATGAAGTACAAGGACTTTGAGATTGATTTTTTGAGGTTTTGTTGAATTTCAAGGGAAAGGCAATTTTGGGTGCGGGGATGAGGCACAACTTTTGCAGAGGTCTACTTCTGGCAAGATAGGCGATTGTTTTGATGCCTTTAAAGTGATTGAATGGATAGATCTGACTGGTGAGAGGTTAAGGAGAGCAAGAAACTTTCAAGGGTTCTCCCTAAACAGATGAAAACATGGAAATTAAACAAACTTAAAGGCAGAGCATAGCAAATTTATGGATTCTACCTTAACACTTCATTTGTTCAATTGCAGGAGATTAAAGAAGGAAAGTGGTACACATACACAACTTACAAGTACTAAAAGAAACACACCATCAACACATAAAGCCACATGAATCCCAAATAGTGCTACAAAGCACTGGTCTTTCCTTTGCCAAAAATGCAGATAAGATATGTACAATAGAGTGTCAAGCTATTCCCAAGAGTCCAACCCTGAAAATGACTAAGAAAATTCATAATATAGGCAAGCCAACACATTCCCTTGCCTCTAGGGGTCGAGCTCATCATCCTAGGAGCTGTTTCAACGAATTCTAAACAAAGCACTACAATCTAGGCAGTCAAAACAACTTGCCTCTATAAGCTAGGAAACCAATTCATTCATTAAATTTTTGCTATTTTATGAATGAATAATCTAGAATAGGTAAATAAGTGTCAAATCAACATAATGTTTCATTAATTACATCAAGAAAGGTGAAAAATCACATCACAAGTCAAAACTAGTCAAATTGGCTTCATTTGCTGAGTTGAGGATGAAAACTGTGCCAAAAAACCCTGTGCGCCGTGCGCCTGAGCCCTGTGCACCATGTGCCTTTCCACCTGTTTTTGGGGAACTTCCCGGCATCCAAATTGAGCTTAGGTTGGCTTGTTGGAAAGACCTAGATGTCTACTTTCTAACCCAAGTGGAATTTTCCAATTTGGTGTCCATTTGACCCTCCAAAAGTGCATTCTCCCAGAAGTACTTCCTGCTGGTGCAAAAAGTGGCAGAAAGGTGATTTTCATGATGTTTTTGGGCCTTTTGGTCACCCATAACTTGATGAAATTCTTTGGAAATGGCTGAGCATGTATAATTCATCATGACAAATCCAAAACTACAAGCCATTTGTGATTTGGACCTCCCTATCTTATGGGTCGCGCTCTACACGTAGAGCCAAAAAACCAGTTTTGCAAGCCAAAAAATTTCAAAATGATAAAATTTTCTCTGAATTTGCTCAAATTTGGAGTGAAGACCCTCTATCATGTGTTGTGCCCCGCCAATGAAGCCTCGGCCAAAATTTTGAGTGGATCGGGCTTTTTCCGTTGCTTTAGCGCTTTGCTCAAACACCTCTTTAGGATCTTCATTTTCGCTTTGCAAACATGCATGCGAGCCCAATAGTGAGTTTTCATATGACAAAGCATGTCTTTGTCCCTGTTTGCCTTCACCAACAAGTTCTCCAAATGAGTGTTTACCTGGATGAGCATTGATTCTCGATCAATAGGTGTCAAATCACCGGGTCTCCTTCGGGCCAATTCCCGGTCTTCCCGGATCTTCCGCAGCTCATAAAGTGCATGCTCATCTTCCAGCTGTTTGTTGCACTGCTCCAAGTAGTTGATCACCCATTTAGCCATCTGCAATTTCTTTTGCAGTGACTCATTCTCGGCCCTTTTCTCTCGGATGATCTCCTTGAGCTTCGAGTTAGGAGAGATAGCATCAACATCAATGATACCCATGTCCTGACCTCCTGAAGGACCCTCATCAGACATGGGTCTCTTGCCCCTATCCTGAATCTGTACCTATGCGGAAGACGGAGGCGAGACCCCTTCCACATGATGTGGAGATAATACTCGCTGTGCTGATGATGTCAACGAGACCCCTTCCACCCCGAGTGGAGATAGTACTCGTCGTGCAGATGCAAATAAGGCCCCGTGGCCTCTCTGATATGTCACATATACTGGAGCATCGACATGCTCAGTCTCAGGAATGTCAAACTGCTGTGAAGGCCCTCCCTCATCATGAACTATCTCTGGAGGAGACTGTAGCGCAAAAAAGTAATCACGGGAGATGAAATCCTCCCAAGTAATACCCTGCTGTGCCAACTGATGCATCACTATGATTTTGATCAATGCATAATGATATATACTCCTATGATGATGTGCTGGGCTCTTCCTTTGTACTAAAGGCACCATCCTCTCTATGTTACGACACATGAAAACAGAATGTTCATCATACGTACCCTTGTGAAATGCATCAACAAACGAAAATGGTATGCATAGAGACGCGATAATCTGCCCTCACAGCTGAAATACCGAATGATGAGTTTCATCAACGGTGCAAACTCATATTTCAGGAATATGAAAGGAAAAGCTGCACTCAAGTGTCTGATATACCTAGGCTTGATATATGGCTCATAGTAAAATCTGTCTAGCATTTGGCATTTGCTCCATTCCTCCCCTACATTTGGTATCCCGATGGCCTGAGCAATAGTTTCGGGTGACAAGGTGAAATTTACTCCAGCAAGGTTTACATGACCATCCTGTAAATTTAGAACAAATAAACGGACTAGTTCTCGATGATGCTGAGTTTGTGAGATCATCTCACAATATTGGAAACATGATTGGCGCCGAAAACAATCCATTGCAAGTGGGCAAGCTTGCAATTGAGCCAAAGAAGTAGGCTCCTCCCTAACATGATGTCCACTTTTGCCACCTTTGTGATACCTCCGTGGCACATTTGGCACATTTACCTCTGGTGTAGAATCACTATCATACTCCTGCTCATATACTGACTCGGTCTCTGACATGTTCTTTAAAAACAAGATCGCTGGAATATATATATGCTGATATACAACTGTGTGCAAAATTGACTGTAGACTGTTTCTTTTGCTCAAAAATGTTGTGACCAAGGGGACACAAATGTACAAGGGAATTGTTAGGAAAGGGAAAACATTAGGGAAATGGGGAACATGGAAATAAACAAGGAATTTAGAGAAGGGAAGGGACATGGAAACCTTAGATTTTTAGGGTTTTGGAATGAGGTAGGGATCATGTGTTTGTAATAGAAGTGAGGGATTAGGATTTGAGGGAGGATGGTGTAGGGTTTATGAGGGAATTATTGGGGAAAATAATGGTGAATATAGGGGATGGGAAACAAAATGAAGTAAGAAAAAATGATAACCTTGGTAACATTTAGTTTTTAAAACCCTTCAGCAATTTTTTGCATTCAAATTCTTACAGCAATTTAATGGACAAAGGAGGGTTTTTCCACTTGGTTTTCTAGGGCAAACATATCATAATCCTTTACATAAACCATTCAAAACCAAGAATAAGCCATGGATATAAGCCTACCTGTGAATTTGTGCTTGAGAGGATGCGTTTTAGTGTTTTTCCGGACCAAGTTTGGGCTTAAACCCCAGTGCGCCACACGCCTCACCCAATGTGCCGCGCACCTCTGATGCGCCGCGCACGTGCAAATTCTCACTGTGCTTGGTTGCCCGATCCACCGCGCGCCCAACCTGATGTGTCGTGCACCGTGGAAATGCTCCAATTTGCATACAAACTCACAAGATCGCTTTGGAATGATGCTCTTCACTCTTGGAATGTGGAATGGGTTACAAATGATGTGAAATATCTTCATATAGACTCCCTTTTGATTTTTGCTCGATCCATAACCCATTTTCTTATGTTTTTTCATTGACACTTTTTCAAAATTAATAGACTCTGACCTTTTTGGTTTCCTCCTTAAATTTGGTTGAAATAATGATTTTCTTTGATAATATTTTGCAGGGATAGCTGTGATATGCTTTGGCAAAGGAGACCAAGGCTGTGCTTGGACGTTTCAAGGATTGAAGTTTTTGAAATTTTTTACAAAAATGAGATGACGACTTATCTTCAAAACAGAGTTTTGAAGAGAAGTCATGCTTTATCTGTACAATGATGAAAATTATTGAAGTGACTATCTATCAAAGACATCCCTCTAGCCTGTTGGTCTTCTAAGACTTTTCAGACCAAAATTGACTCAACCCTAGAACTAAGACCTAAAGATTTAAAACATGATTGTAAATGACCTTTGAAGCTTTATGACTAGACCTGAACCAACAGTGTCATGCACGAGGGGAATGAGTGAGAAAAACCATTCCGTCAGAGTTATGGCATGCCTAACGAAATGCAACTGATCAAAACTGATGGAACACCTAAACATGAAATGCATAAAGAGCTTTGATCTCTGACGAAGGGATAACTAGACCGACTCTAACATTCGCTCCAATGGGGATGGTAGCTCCTTGGAGATGCCAAGAACCATAGATCTCTGTAAGAGCTAGACAGTGCCTTCATCCATTGGGTGATGGAGACATTATTCCAACACAAAATCTTGAGAATTTGACTGAAAAACCAAAAAACCGCTTTGACCAAACTAGACTCGAAACTAAAATATTGAGACAACTGACTTGACAAACTTAAACTAACTAACCTTCATTTTCAGAATTATAGCCTTCACCTCAGGCCCCAGACTGAAGATGATAAGTTAGTTTACGTGTGCAATAGAACAAAAGTAAAATGATATGTACAATGATGATGAAATGAGCAGAAAATACTCAGAAGTAGTATCTCTTTAACAGTCGACCATTAATCGGCCCTCCAAGACATTCATCTCCATTCATTTCTTTGAGAAGGAAAGCATTTTGGCCACGATATGTTGCAATCTTGTAAGGACCCTTCCATAAATTTTCAAATTTGCCATGCTTTCCCTTGTCTTCATGTCGAGCATCCCACCTCAAAACTACCTCATCTAGCTGAAATGTGTCCGCCTTTGCTTTCCGGTCATAAATCTTTTTGATGCACTCCTGCAACTTGCAAGTGTTTTGAAATACCTCCTCCCGTGTCTGCTGTAAATGAATCATCTGATTAATCCTTCTCTGCATAGGATCTTCCTCACTACCAGCTTCTTGAAGCAATTTGACTACCGGGACAGCGAGAGAAGTAGGAAAAACTGTGTCTGTTCTGTACACCAACTCGAAAGGAGACATGCCAATAGAATTTTTCTAACTCACCCTATCAGCCCATAGTGCATTTACCAACTTCTTGTGCCAACCCCTTTTATTGATTTCCAACAATTTCTTAATGATATTGACCAAAGATTTATTAGATGACTCTGCCAGTCCGTTTCCTTGAGGGTGGTATGCGGTTGAATGTCCCAAGATAATATTGTACTTATAGCAAAACTCAACCATCCTTTTTGACTTAAATGCTGCTGCATTATCTGTGATTAACTTACTTGGACATCCAAAACATGAAAAATTGTTGGTTTTGAGAAAATAAATAATTACCGCATCCGTAGCTTGTCGAGTAGGAATCGCTTCAATCCATTTTGTGAAGTAGTCTGTGGCTGTCAATATCCATCGATGTTGTCCTGATGATGCCGGATGAATTTTCCCGATGAAATCCAATCCCCACTGCTGAAAAGGTGCGCTGAATTCAATTGGTTTGAGAGGCAAAGGCTGGAGTTTCTGCTTCCCTTCAAAAATTTGGCATTCGTGACAATTTTTAACAGCCTTCTATACATCTGAAAATAATGAAGGCCAATAATATCCTACCCTTAGAATCTTGTTTGATGTGGTCTTCCAAAATAGATGACCTCCACAGTCCCTCTATGAAAGTCTTCCACAACTCTTTTGGCTTCTTTCTCTACCAAACAATTCAATAACATTCCACCAGGGTCTTTCCAAAACAATGTTGAATCTAGTATGCAGAATTTTGCAGCTTTCAATTTCAATGTTCTACTTTTGTTTCTAGGCATTCCGGGAGGTGAAGACAAATGCTGAAGTACATATAAAATGTCAGCGTACCAAGGAGAGGAAAGAAACATTTCAGATACCTGAACGGATGAATTCTCCTCATCTTCAGCGGACATGGCAGCAATCAAATTTATGTCTAGAACTTGCAAATTTGTTTTAGCCATTAACTTGGTGAGTCCTTGACCTTTGATCAGCTTGGTGGGTTTAATCTCTACATCATACTCTAACAACGCAGCAATCCACTGACCTCGTCTGCCTTCTGGATCTTCCTGTACTAAAATATCTTTAACTGCTGCATTAGGAACATAAGCTAGAATATGGGAATGCAATATATACACACGGAAATCTTTCAAGGCCTTTACAAGCGCAAATGCTTGCTTCTCAATGATGTTATATTTCAATGCTCCATCTCTTATAATCCGACTAAAAAAAGTAATGGGCTTTTCAACACCTTCCTTCTTCTGCATTAATACAGCTGCCAAAGTGTGCTCAGAAGCAAATGAGAACAAAATAAAATCCTGCGTGTAGTCTGGGCTGACCAAAACAGGAGCTGAAGAAAGAGATAACTTCACTAAATTGAATGACTTTACTGCCTCTTTGGTCCACTTTACCTGACTGTCCTTTTTCAGCATGCTCGTGATTTCTCTAAGATGTTCCGCTAGATTTGGAATGAAGCGACGCAGAAAATTCAGTTTACCATTAAAGGACTGTATTTCTTTCTTGTTCCGAGGCTGTTCAATTTTTTGAATGGCTTCAACACGTGCAGGGTCAACACGGATGCCATCTTTAGATATGATGTGGCCAAGAATTTTACCCTCATTCATGGCAAAAAGACTCTTTTTCGGATTCAACGAAATGCCATATTTTCTGCACTTTTGGAAGACAATTTTCAAATGATACAAATTTTCTTCATCAGAATTTGAAAACACAGTTAAGACATCAAGATAAACAACTAAAAATACATCTTTCTCGTTGGTGAAAGCCATGTCCATTGCACGCTGAAAGGTGGCTCCTGCATTTTTCAAACCAAACGGCATCTTTGCATAATGAAACGTTCCCCGTGGAGTGGTGAACGCGGTTTTGTCACGGTCATCTTCATGCACTAAAATCTGATTGTATCCTGAATAGTCGTCGAGTAGTGACATCCTTGATGATCCAACTACTTGCTGCAATATATGGTCCATTTTGGGCAGCAGATAATAATTGTCTTTTAAGGACACCTTATTCAAATTTCTGAAGTCAATACATAAACGGATCTCACCTGTTTTCTTTCTTACGGGCACCAAGTTTGATATCCAATCTGAAAATCGAATAGGCACAATAATTCCTGACTTATACAATCTGTTTACTCTTTTTCAATTGATGGTAGCAGCTTCGAATTGATTCTCCTCAACTTTTGATGAAAAGGCTTCTGATTTGACTTAATAGGAATAGTATGTTGAATGATATTTGTGTCATATGTTTTTAAATCTGAGTAATCCCATGCAAAAACATCAGAAAATAAAGACAACAATTTCACATATTTTGCTTTTACCTTTGGTGACAATGACTTTGATAGCTTTACCCTCTTGGGATTCTCAGTTGTCCCAATGTTTACCTCTTCAAAACCTTTTTCGGTTGGTCTCAATGTCGGTTTGCGGGCCACATCGTCTTGGTCAAACAGCTCCTCTAAAGGAATCAATCCCTTAGGAATAATGTTATCTTTAAGTTGCAGCACTTCCATTTGATTTACTTGTATATTATCACTACCATCATCATGTTCTGTATCTATGGAGGTATCTTTGAACTTACCCTTATTTTGCAGAAACTGATTAATCTCTTCATCATCTTGAAAGACTTGCCAACATCGCTGATTGTCTGGAACGGTGGGACAGTGTTTCACATGAATCTCAAACTTGTTGCTAGAATTCATCGGAATTTTTAAATTGCTTGCTGCCTTAGCAAGTCCATCAGCGACAACATTTTGTATGCGAGGCACACATGTCAAGGTATGATCAGAAAATAACTTTAAAATATCTAAGACTACATTTCGATATGCCCTCATGCGAGGATGCTTGGCCTGAAACTCACCCTTAACTTTCTTTATCACCAACTCAGAATCACCATAGACTGCAATCTTCTTCTCTTTCAGCTTTCTAAGAATCTTAAGGCCAGCAATGAGAGCCTCATATTCCGCTTCATTATTAGAACAGTCAAATGCTAGTTTATAGGAACACACTCTCACCTTACTTGGAACTTTGTCTTGAGCGGAAAAGGGACTTCGAATCCACACACCAATACCAGCACCATCACTACCTACTGCGCCATCAAAATCCATGGTCCAAAGACCATCTTCATCTTCTTCCAAGTGTTGAAATTGTGTTAGCTCTGTTTTTTCTGTTTGATGCCCATTATCTTCAGCTGTTTGCTCCATAGTAGCTTGCTTTTCTCCTCTTTCTTTTTGCAGAGCTTCTCTAAAATTCTCAGTGATCTCTGGTATATCTTCTGCCTGAACTAACTGACTATCTAGATCATTAAAACTATCAGCAAATAAAACAAATGACTCCAAATCTGTATGTACATAATTTACAGGATGATTTATTGGCTTCTCTTTGCTGGTTATCATGTATTTCATCTTTTGCTCTCGATATAGATTTCTCATTTGACCAAAGACTGGAATTGTAGCATAATAAAAGTCTAACTGTAGAGTACCCTTCAACTTAGCCCCCCAAGATCTTGAAAGTAGCATACCAAAACATGGAGGAATGTCCGCCACAACCACATCCACAAAGACATTCTTCGCTGGAATTTTGTCTAAACTAACAACCAAATCTTTGATGAGCCCGATACATATCACACGGTTGGAATCAAATGAATACAAATCATGATATTTCCTTGTAATGTCTAACCCCAGCTTCTCCATGATCGCCTTTGGCATCAAATTGTGTGAGGCACCCGAATCGAACATAGCATTGTGCAAAACATATTCATGCAATCTCAAACTAATATAAAAGGGAGGAACATCACTATGAGGGGACTCACCATCCAATGTTGGCCCAAAAATCAATTCTGGCTCATCATCTTCAACATTTACCGTGTCAAACATGGGATCAAAATTCAGAATTTTAGAGACTTGACCTCGATAGCTGTTGTTTTTCATGATTTCAGTCAAAGGAATAGATACTTTTAATTTGGAAATTTCATTTTCCAAACTAAATGCTGAAACTTTTTCGACTTCTTTGACTGGAACTTCTTTCTTATCCTTGATTATACTTGCCTGATTTGTCCTTTCTACTGATGGTATCTTGCTAGTTGTGGGATCAATTGTTTCCTTTCCTTTTTTCTGTGGAATCGGTGAATCCGTCTTTGGTGTTGTGGCTTATTTTCTTTTATGAATTGGATTGATGGGCACATCTCGGTTTCTCAATGAATACTGCTTCTGTTGAGTGGACAAGGCATTCAAATATCCTCTTTGGTAATCATCTAAATCTGCATCATTAACTAAGATAAAATCTTCATCTTGCTGGGTGCCTGAACTTTCTCCATATTCTTCTTCTTCAGTGATGTAAATGGACAGATCATCAGGAGTAAAGAAGTGATTTTGGTCCCCCACTACATCAACATCGTCATCTGAATCTTGACTCACAAAATTCTGCAAAAGATGAGTCTTGATCTGTGGCTGGGCTGTCAACTCTTGTGCTCTTTGTTCACGCTGCTTAATTCTGAACTGAGGTTGTTGCTGGCCACGGTAATTTGGATTATGAATCTGCGGTTCGGGTTTGTCAA
The DNA here is from genome assembly GCA_000404065.3 of Pinus taeda. Classification (NCBI taxonomy): domain Eukaryota; kingdom Viridiplantae; phylum Streptophyta; class Pinopsida; order Pinales; family Pinaceae; genus Pinus; species Pinus taeda. The sequence continues at coordinate 71,420 of APFE030225435.1, read as the reverse complement.
GGTTCATTCTTTTGAACATTTTTTCCATCTCATGAAGCCAAGGTGGTTCTGATGTATATTCTTCCTTTATAGTCACTCTTTTCTCTGCTTTCAACTGTGCTCTCTTGTCATTAAGATTCGCCTCAACATTAACAGCAATCTTTTGCATATCTTCTAAAGTAGGTGGATCTCTATCCCGTAATGAATAATCCATCTCAGGATCAAAACCATCTGGGAATTTAAGAAGAGCTGATTTTCTAGATGGTCTTAAATCATCCGGAATAGCATTATAAACTATATTGAACCGGATAATGTAGTCTTGGACAGACTGACCATGATTGCGTTTGATATTATTGTACTCGGCATTGATCTGAAGCGGATCTTTTCTGAGTTCCCAAAGATCTAGAAACTGTTTATGAAGTTCAGCCAACGTAGGTATACTTCTGGCTCCCAAGCCTCTGAACCATTTTCTTACCTCTCCTCCGAATGTTTGCACAAACAATCGCATAGTTACATCCTCTTCATCAATCTCATATAAATTACAAAAATTTGCCATTTTTTCTATGTGCTACTGAGTGGACACACTTTGAGGAGTGCCATCAAATATAGGAATCTTACTCTAATAATCCACAAGCATATCATGCAATTGCTGAGGTAAATCAAGAGGTGCGAAATGAGCAGCCATTACTCTAGGCAGATTTAGTCTAGGGGTTATTGGTGGAGTGGGTGTAGTTGCAGTATGAGGAGTATGCAGAGGTGTATGTGGAGGAGAAGCGATGTGGGATGAAGGAGGGGAATTGGCTGCAGATTCTGAATAAGTAATTATAGGTTGCACAGGAATGGTGGGAATGAAAGGCGGTTCAGTAGGAATTCTAGAGGTGGATGCCGTGACAGTAGATCCAATATTTGCAGATACAGCTTCTAAGAAATCAGCAAGATTTGCAGCTTTGATGTCGGTCTGAAGGTGCCTCAAGATAAAATTGTCAATTAATTTATTGTGCTTTTCAAATTCAAGAGCTGCTGCAAAATCAAGATTTGGAACTATAGAATCAAGACCATTTTCAGACTTGGTTTTAAACAATGACAATTCAAACTTTTCATCAAAAGCAAGTTCTTCAAGGTATTCAAAAATTGCAGGACATGAATGAGATTTAACCACGGGAGTCACCGAGGTTTCTTGACGGAGGATTTTTCGAATCATGTTTGGATTTTTCGTAAATAGGAGGTGGATTCGAATTTGGATTAGCTCTTGTATGTCTTTTTGAAGCCAGTGTGTTTATCAGAAGATCAAAAGAAGTAAAATAATTCAGACAATCGTTTTCTAGACTCAATCATCCAAAGGTCTAGAATGAACAAAAGTATCGGGGTGATTTGCAAATCAAGTATTCACAAGCTAACCAGAGATTTACTGAAGCAGCATTTATCTACTTTCGCTTATGCATAGCAAGAGCGTTTTGAAAGCTACCTAGCGTGACTTCAGACTCCGTCTAAGACTTGTGAAACAAACTCATCAGCAAGCAAACCATTGATATTTCTTCCCCAGTTGAGGCGCCACTATGTTAGCACTTAAATCTACCTTAAGCTGAAATAAGGTAAGACTCAAGGCTACATCAAACCACGCTCAGCCTCGTAGCTAGCCCTACGAGGACAGGAGAGGGCTCTCTCTCGGTCAATCTCGGCAAAAGATAATCAATGAGGTTGAGATGACTGAATTGATGACTAATTTTAGGCTAGGTATGAAATACAAGGACTTTGAGATTGATTTTTTTAAGGTTTTGTTGAATTCAAGGGAAAGGCAATTTTGGGTGCGGGGATGAGGCACAGCTTTTGCAGAGGTCTACTTGGGGCAAGATAGGCGATTGTTTTGATGCCTTTAAATTGATTGAACGGATAGATTTTGACTGGTGAGAGGTTAAGGAGAGCAAGAAACTTTCAAGGATTCTCCCTAAACAGACGAAAACATGGAAAATTAAACAAATTTAAAGGCAGAGCATAGCAAATTTATGGATTCTACCTTCACACTTCATTTGTTCAATTGCAGAAGATTAAAGAAGGAAAGTGGTACACATACATAACTTAAAAGTACTGAAATAAACACACCATCAACACATAAAGCCACATGAATCCCAAATAGTGTTGCAAAACCCTGGTCTTTCCTTTGCTAAAATGCAGATAAAATATGTACAATAGAGTGTCAAGCTATTCCCAAGAGTCCAACCCTGAAAATGACTAAGAAAATACATAATATAGGCAAGCCAACACATTCCCTTTCCTATATGGGTCGAGCTCATCATCCTAGGAGCTGTTTCAACCAATTCTAAACAAAGAACTACAATCTAGGCAGTCAAAACAACTTGCCTCTATAAGCTAGGAAACCAATTCATTCATTAAATTTTTACTATTTTATGAATGAATCATCTAGAATAGGTAAATAAGTGTCAAATCAACATAATGTTTAATTAATTACATCAAGAGAGGTGAAAAATTGCATCACAAGTCAAAAATGGTCAAACTGGCTTCATTTGTTGAGCTGAGGATGAAAACTGTGCCAAAACACCTTGTGCGCCGCGCGCCTGAGCCCTGTGCGCTGCACGCCTTTCCACCTATTTTTGGGGCACTTCCTAGCATCCAAATTGAGCTCAGGTTGGCTTGTTGGAAAGCCCTGGATTTCTACTTTCTAACCCAAGTGGAATCTTCCAATTTGGTGTCCATTTGACCCTCCAAAAGTGCATTCTCCCGGAAGTACTTCCTGCTGATGCAAAAAGTGGCAGAAAGGTGATTTTCATGATGTTTTTGAGCCGTTTGGTCACCCAGAACTTGATGAAATGCTTTGGAAATGAATGAGAGTGTATAATTCATCATGAAAAATCCAAAACTACAAGCCATTTGTGATTTGGACCTCCCCATCTTATGGGTCGCGCGCTGCGTGCTACGCGTAGAGCCAAAAAACCTGTTTTGCAAGCCAAAAATTTCAAAATGACAAAATTTTCTCTGAATTTTCTCAAATTCGGAGTGAAGACCCTCTATCATGTGTTTTGCCTCACCAATGAAGTCTCGGCCAAAATTTGGAGTGGATCGGGCTTCTTCCGTGGCTTTAGCGCTTTGCTCAAACGCCTCTTTACGATCTTCATTTTCGCTTTGCAAACATGCATGCGAGCCCAATAGTGAGTTTTCATATGACGAAGCATGTATTTGTCTCTGTTTGCCTTCGCCAACAACTTCTCCAAATGAGTGTTTACCCGGATGAGCATTTATTCTCGATCAATAGCTGTCAAATTACCAGGTCTCCTTCGGGCCAATTCTCGGTCTTCTCGGATCTTCCGCAGCTCATAAAGTGTATGCTCATCTTCCAGTTGTTTGTTGCACTGCTCCAAGTAGTTGATCACCCACTTAGCCATCTGTAATTTCTTTTGCAGTGACTCATTCTCGGCCCTTTTCTCTCGGATGATCTCCTTTAGTTCCGAGTTAGGAGAGCTAGCATCAACATCAATGATACCCATGTCTTGACCTCCTGAAGGTCCCTCATCAAACATGGGCCTCTTGCCCCTATCCTGAATCTGTACCTGTGCTGAAGACAAAGGCAAGACCCCTTCCACATGATGTGGAGATAATACTCGCTGTGCTGATGATGTCAACGAGACCCCTTCCACCTCGGGTGGAGATAGTACTCGTCGTGCAGATGCAAATAAGGCCCTGTGGCCTCGCTGATATGTCACATATGTTGGAGCATCGACATGCTCAGTCTCAGGAATGTCAAACTGCTGTGAAGACCCTCCCTCATCATGAACTATCTCTGGAGGAGGCTGTAGCGCGAAAAAGTAATCACGGGAGATGAAATCCTCCCAAGTAATACCCTGCTATGCCAACTGATGCATCACTATGATTTTGATCAATGCATAATGATATATGCTCCTATGCTGATGTGCTGGGCTCTTCCTTTGTATTAAAGGCACCATCCTCTCTATGTTGCGACACATGAAAAATGGAATGTTCATCATACATACCCTTGTGAAATGCATCAACAAATGAACATGGTACGCATAGAGACGTGAGAATCTGCCCTCACCACTGAAATACCGAATGATGAGTTTCATCAACAGTGCAAACTCATCTTTTAGGAATCTAAAAGGAAAATCTACGCTCAAGTGTCTCATATACCCAGGCTTGATATATGGCTCATAGTAAAATCTGTCTAGCATCTGGCGTTTTCTCCATTCCTCCCCTACATTTGGTATCCCGGTGGCCTGAGCAATAGTTTTGGGTGACAAGGTGAAATTCACTCCAGCAAGGTTTACATGACCATCCTGTAAATTTAGAACAAATAAACGGACTACTTCCCAATGATGCTGAGTTTGTGAGATCATCTCACAATATTGGAAACATGATTGGCGCCGAAAACAATCCATTGCAAGTGGGCAAGCTTGCAATTGAGCCAAAGAAGTAGGCTCCTCCCTAACATGCTATCCACTTTTGCCACCTTTGTGATACCTCCGTGGCACATTTGACACATTTACCTCCGGTGTAGAATCACTATCATACTCCTGCTCATATACTGACTCGGTCTCTGACATGTTCTTTAAAAACAAGATAGCTGGAATATATATGTGTTGATATACAATTGTGTGCAAAATTGACTATAGACTGTTTCTTTTGCTAAAAAATGTTGTGACCAAGGGGACACAAATGTACAAGGGAATTGTTAGGAAAGGGAAAACATTAGGGAAATGGGGAACATGGAAATAAAACAAGGAATTTAGAGAAGGGAAGGGACATGGAAATCTTGGATTTTTAGGGTTTTGGAATGAGTTACGGATCATGTGTTTGTAATAGAAGTGAGGGATTAGGATTTGAGGGAGGATGGTGTAGGTTTTATGAGGGAATTATTGGGGAAAATAATGTGAATATAGGGGATGGGAAACAAAAGGAAGTAGGAAAAAATGATAACCTTGGTAACATTTAGTTTTTAAAACCCTTCAACAATTTTTTGCATTCAAATTCTTACAGCAATTTAATGGACAAAGGATGGTTTTTCCACTTGGTTTTCTAGGGCAAACATATCATAATCCTTTACATAAACAGTTCAAAACCAAGAATAAGCCATGGATATAAGCTTACCTATGAATTTGTGCTTGAGAGGAGGTGTTTTAGTTTTTTTCCGGACCAAGTTGGGCTTAAACCCCAGTGCGCCGCGCGCCTCTGGTGCGCCGCGCGCGTGCAAATTCTCACTGTGCTTGGTTGCCTGATGCACCGCGCGCCCTTGATGCGTTGCATGCCCTGGAAATGCTCCAATTTGCATACAAACTCACAAGATTGCTTTGGAACGATGCTCTTCACTCTTGGAATGTGGAATGGGTTACAAATGATGTGAAATATCTTCATATAGACTCCCTTTTGATTTTTTCTTGATCCATAACCCATTTTCTTATGTTTTGTCGTTGACACTTTTTCAAAATTAATAGACTCCCTTTTGATTTTTGCTTGATCCATAACCCATTTTCTTATGTTTTATCATTGACATTTTTTCAAAATTAATAGACTCTGACCTTTTTGGTTTCCTCCTTAAATTTGGTTGAAATAATGATTTTCTTTGATAATTTTTTGCAGGGATAGTTGTGATATGCTCTAGCAAAGGAGACCAAGGCTACGCTTGGACGTTTCAAGGATTGAAGTTTTTGAAAATTTTTACAAAAATGAGACGGTGACTTATCTTCAAAACAGAGTTTTGAAGAGAAGTCATGCTTTATCTGTACAATGATGAAAATTATTGAAGTGACTATCTATCAAAGGCATCCCTCTGGCCTGTTGGTCTTCTAAGACTTTTCAGAACAAAATTGACTCAACCCTAGACCTAAGACCTAAAAATTTAAAACATGATTGTAAATGACCTTTGAATCTTTATGACTAGACCTGAACCAACAGTGTCATGCACGAGGGGAATGAGTGACACAAACCATTCCGTAAGAGTTATGGCATGCCTAACGAAATGCAACTGATCAAAACTGATGGAACACCTAAACATGAAATGCATAAAGAGCTTTGATCTCTGACGGAGGGATAACTTGACTGACTCTAACACACCTGCCCTTCCTTCTCAGCTAAGTTGATTACATGTTCTATTTGCATCTGTTCAAATTCCTGTTGAAGCTTGGTCAACTGTATCTCTGCCTACTGGTCGGATTTCACTTGCTGTAACTGTTGCTCGAGAAACGTTATTTTATTTTCCTTTTCTATAATCAACATTTGGAATTTTGTTTCTTTGTTTATGGTCGATATAGCATAAGTGCCTGCAAACTACGAGAGTCTAGTGAAGTTGCCAGATGGATCAATAGGCGAGTCCTTCCATAGAACATCCATTAGTTCATTTTCGGGGGTAGTAACAGCTATAGAGTCCAATTTTCTTTTCTTTCTTTGCCTTTTCACCACAGCCTTATGTTGTAGGCTATAGAATACTTTCAGAGGGGGTATTTCTTCAATATTTAGAATTATTTTGGAGGTGGGGGTAATAGGGATATGCTCTACTTTTGGTTCTTTTGCAGTTTGTTCCACTGTAATTTCTAGAGTTGTCTTTTGTTGTAGTGTTTGTAACTCTAGCACCTGTTCCTCTATATTGAGACTTTTACTAAAATTATCCCACTCTTCCTCCAAGTCAATTACGGTGGGTTTTATTGGTTGTGCAGAGGTAGTAGGGATTTCAACCTGCTTGCTAGCCAAAGCTTCTTCAACTATGTTTTGTGTAGATTGGGTTGTATCCTCAATGCTCCTACTTTTTCCATTCTATGATGAATGTTGTGATTCCCCGATAGATTTTCCTTGAGACTCTACTCCAGAATCAGATTTGGAGCTTTATTTGGAGTCACCTTCTATAGTCACACTAGGAGTAGGCTCCCTTGTTGGTTCAATTAACAATTGGTCCAATCGGACCATTGCCAGCCTTCTTTCTCTGTAACTGTAAAACATTTCCAGATCTTCTTGGTCAAAAAGTAGCTGTGCCATATGCTTCACCTCTACAAAGATTTTTTTCTGCAAAAAGATATCATCAAAAGCATCCTTCTCACTAGTGAATACTTTTATTTCCACCATAGTGGTGAAATTCTTGACTATGTCAAATGGGTCATACTATCGTCCAAGGAATTTGGGTAATTGTAGACATAGCATGTTCTCTGCTTCTTTGAACACGTGTCCCAGGTCATGTAGTGCACATGCTCCAAATTGTATAGGGAATGCAGGCCAAATGGCCTTCTTTGACTCTTTCAGTGTATGGATCATTCCTCCTTCACTAGTTGTTTGATAGACTATCTCCCTAGCCATAAATTTATCTGGAACATAGTATGGGAGGATGTGGGGGAGGTGATGCTGCCAAAAACTCTAATATATGTAAATGTTTCCTCCCTGAACCATCAGGCCACTGGGAAGATGTCAACTTTAGCTCCTTGGGAAAACCTTGGGGCATCTCGATTATAAAGCCGCTTATGAATAGGAAGCATAACTCCATGGAAAATCTTGAAAAAATGTGGTTGAAAATTGGATTCCCACATGACCTTGTGGTACACGTGAATGGGAAGTGGATTTCGAATAGTCCATTTCCATCCCATAATGGGGAAATTTGAACTAAAACAAATAGCATCCATAACATATGCGCTCATAAAAAATGGGGGGTAAACCCTCAAAGCAATACTTCTTCTCCTTCTATACTCAATAGTTGTCTTTGCTAAATTATCTGACAAGATTTAGGCCCAATTCATGATAGTTGTGTTAACGACTGCTTCTATTAATGACAACCACTCCGGGGAGAACTTGGTACTAGCAAGTTTGCCAAACAGTCGACATAACATAGCCATAGCAAAACTATAAGGGGATAAATAGATGCAATAGTGTACATACCATTTTTGTCTTTCTTGATTTTCTCTTCATTATTTGACCAAGCGCGGGTGTAATCTGTTGGGTCGCTATTCTCTTTAGAAAAATTTTCTACGAATTACTGGTTGTAGATGACCTATGGCTCTGGTAGGTGGTTCATAAGCCATAAATTGTCTGGGGTAAAAGATCGGATGAATCCTTGGCTTCTCATCTTGAATTCGCTGTATGAAATTTCTGCTTCATCGATAACCCATTTTACCATGTCAGTATAAGGGATTATCTTCAGTCGAGCGGCTATGTGGTGCAAAAACGAGCAAGCCATCTCTAACATGGAAGCGTCTAATGAATCTCATCCGTCAACTATAACATGTCTTTCCATAATCCTCGGTTGTTCCTCCTCCAGTATGGTGTACATAGTCTCCCATGTAGAGGTTCCTCCCTCTCTGCTGGATGTGGTGTCTATGAATAGGGGATTCATCTCTGTCTTCTCAGAGGCTATAACCTTGGCTTTCTTCCCTATTGTTCTCAACGCTCTACTCTGCGAGTTTTTCCTGAAATGAAGAACAACAGTTATCTGACACTCAAACATGAACGTAAAAATGAAATAATGTAGATAGCTTGTAAAGGTGGTAAAAGAAGCATTATTCGAACGCACATAACAAGATATCGTATCAAGCTAAATGGCTTTTCACACATAAATGCAGTTATTTCCCACTAATGCCTACTAGTGATTCGTTATCCCTTAGCTTTATTGCTCATAAATGTTTGCATCAAAAAAAGGGATGAAAGCTTCTAGGGTGGCGAGCCATTATACGGCAAAGATAGCGATTGTGCGTTTTTCGAAGCAATATCACAGATCGCAATATCGCAATATGTGCCTTTTACGTTCTTAGCTCCTGCTATGTGTCTACGAGATGCGAGCCGTCTATTAGCTGTTTCACGAATAGTTAATTGCTAGGTTTATCTTATGCAATAGACTCGTTGAACTTGAAATATTTTACTTTTAATACTCTAAGGTGTGGGTCCAGGCACAAATCACATTTTGCAATATCAGCTTATTGTAAGTGCAAAGTGTTTGTTTGAATATCTGAAATGCGATGCTATAAAAGTCAAAGCGCCATCACGGTTTCACAATTCGCAAATCTTGCTATATCATATTTAAGAGAGAGCTCTTTAAGGGTCATGATATGCGATGTGAGACTTAAGCCTTAAAAAGCTTAAGTACTTCCATTTTTGTCGAAGTTTATGATGATTTAGACCATGGAGTCCTTATTTAAACACTTTGCTTGATTTTGGAGGTTTTTAGAAAGGTCCTTTAGTGGGTTTTAGACATGCTATATATGAAAAGGTAAGTATTTAGTAGTTTCCAAAAAGGTTTTTGATTGTTATCTTTGCTTTATTAAAAAAAAAAAAGAAATAACTAAACGCTAAGTTTTGTTTTTTGGATTAAAATTTTTTGAAGGGTCCCCATTTAGTTAATGCAACATTTAACTATTATCATTAACAAATGGGGGGTTGTTGAGTACCACAAAAATTGGCAATTCACTTGGAAGAACCAGTTATCTCTGAGAGTTTTTAAAATTTCTAAAACTTCCAAAATAAAGATAGTTTTGAAAATAAAACAAATTATATGGAATATAAGGTAAGAATTATTGCTTTCGTAACAAAACAATCATTTGCCTAACTACCATTGTTTTGACTATTCTTTTCTTATAAAAAGTAACATTGTCTACATCAGTCTTTACTTGGTTTTTTAAAGATAAATCCATGAATCTTTCCCCAGATTGGTTTTGGTTTACTCCGTTGTTGTAGGTAGAGCCTCTACTGCCAGCAGGCATTCATAGCCTCGGCAGGGTTACCTTTTATCCAGCAATGACTCAATATTCCACTTAAATAATAATGTAATTTTAAAGATAAGCTCGTAAGTATACTTATTGATTTCTTTATTTTCTGAAGTAGTTCATTTGTTGCTTCAGCTTTTCATCTATATTTCCTAAAGGACAATGTCTTGGTTTGGTGACAAACATTGACAATCCCATTCACTTGATTCGTAACTTAACTGAACAAGCTGGCTCATGATGAGACCCCTTGTATTTTGATTATTATAATCATAAGCCATTACCATGTTTTGATATGCAATTTTGGTAATGTTAGTTTAGTTATAATCTTTTGATCATGGTAAGTTGGCTCTTGATGAGACCTCTTATCCTTTAAGTTTAGGTATATTTTAGAATTACACTCTAAAAATGAAAACTAACTAAGTGGGGAGGATCATTGGCCCCTTAAGAGCTTCTGGATGACAGTTGTAGAGTTTTTAGAGATGCCTTTCTGGAGAGAGACTTTGCTTTGTATAGATACTTTTCTAGACTAATATAGAGGAGTAGTTTCTCTTTTAAAGTTAAGCTTCATCAAAATTAGATAATTAAGGAGGGAGATAGTCAATTTAAATCAATCAAACTTAACTATACATTTCATATGTGAATATTACTTTCATAAAAATCTTTACTTATACAAGCGAAAAGTCAAAATTAAAAAGGGACTATTCTTTGTAAAGCCAAAAGTGAATGCTTTTGAATTGGTATTATTATTTCTAAAAGAAAAATTTTAACTATGGGAAATAATATACAATGAATAGAAGAGATCATCTTCTATGGAAAGTACTTCTTTAGGACTTGTCCATTAACAAGTAGAGATTCTCTCTTACCTAATAAATCCTATAGCAGAAAAGTTGATGGGCTTAACTATTCCACAATCTGAAATGGGTCGAGCCACATTTGTTGGAACTTGGTATGCTTACTTTTCTCTTCATGGGCTTTATCCCATTTTAATACTAGGTCTTTGAGTTGGAAAGATTTTGAAGCTACAAAATTCAAATCAAAGGAGGCTTTGACTAACTATTGATGATGTGCATGCGTGGTCCTGGCTTTTTCCCTTTCCTCTTAGAGCTTAAGAATTTGTAATTGTCTAACCTACATAGATGAGGAAGGGGTTTCTCTAATGAATTGAACTAAGGTTAAGGATGGAATGGCTACGTTTTTTGGTAAGACTGCTTCTTTCCCATAGACCAAATTAAAAGAAGAAGTGTCGATGGAGGCTTTCTGAGTTATTCGATCCGCCCATAGAGCAAACACTAAAGACTTATGCCAATTCTTTTAGCCTTGGTCAACAGTTTGTTTAATGATCTCGATGAGATTTTTGTTTGTGGATTCGGCTAGTCCATTTCCTTGTGGATAATAATTTACCGAATACTTAAGATTAAAACCTCTTTTAAGAGAAAAACTTGTCACAACATTACCTGAAAAATAAGATGCATTATCAAACATTAAAGCAGGTGGTAAACCAAATCTGGTGATGATAAATTGATCTATAAATTCAATAATATTTTATGAATTGGCTACCTTCAATGGGATTGCCTCTACCCACTTGGTGAAATAATCAATGGCTATAAGAATGTACCTATGTTGTTTAGAAGAATGAGAAACGATCTCACCTATTATATCCAAGCCCCATTGTTAAAATGGTTGGTCCATGTTGATGGCCTGTAATGGTAGCGCAGGTTTTCTCTGTCTTCCAGGAGTTGTTTGACAAACCTTACATCTTCTTACAAAACTGTGTGCATATTTGAACAGATTTGGCTAATAATAGTCGGCATGCAGGATTTTATGTGTCGTAGTGTCACCGCCAAAGTGACCACTAGCTGATCCATCATGAAGTTCCTGCAACACCTTTTCTGCCTCAGATTTTTCAAGACATCTAAGTAAAACAGAATCATAATGTCTTTTGAAAAGTACATTGTTGACAATTTGAAATTTCCTTGCTTTTAATCTCAAGGCTCTTTTCTTTGTGTAATTCAATTGGGCCGGTGCATATCCATTTTTCAAGTAAAATATGATATCAGCATACCTTGATTCTGTGTCGTTGAGGCTTACCTCATAGATTTTTACATCGTCACCTGAATTTTGCAACTCTGATAGATTTGAAGCACTCGCCAACATCCTACAAAAACCTTGACTTTTACAATTTTAGCTAGTTTAATTTATATGTCATATTCTTGCAGGGCAGTGACCCATTTTGCTCTCATTTCTCCTATGTCCCTTTGTATTAAAAGATTTCTTACTATTGAGAAGGGTACTATGACTTTAGTATGTGTCTTGAGGAGAAAAGGTCTGAAGTGTTTTATAGATTTGAAAACAACAAAACCTTGTTATTCAACATCTGAGTAATTTAATTCAGCTCCTTGCAAAGTGGAGCTAAAGAAAGAGATTGGAGCTTCAGCCTTATCCTAATTTTCTTGTGTTAATATGACCACATATGGTTTCTCGGTAGTGAAAGTATATAAAATGAAATGATTGAAAAAATTCAGGGTTGCTAGAGATGGGGCGTTAATAATTGCTTGTTTTACAAGCCAACAGCTTCATGTTCCAAATGTCCCCATTTAAACAAAGAATTTTTCTTTATCATGGATTGAAGAGGTAAAACAATTCTTGAGAAGTCAGGGAAAAATCTTTTAACAAAATTTATTTGACCTAGGAAAGATTGCATTGATTTCTTGTTATGTGGTAAAGGTATTTCATAAATTTCTCTAATTCTGTCAAGGTCAATATGAATCCCTACCTTGGAAACAATGAATCCAAGAAGCTTTTCTTCACTTAACACGAAAAAAGACTTTTTGGGGTTCATAGAAATTCCATACCTTTGGCAACGTTCAAAGATTTATTTCAAGTCTCTTAGATGATTACTACGTTTTTCGGAGTATATTGTTATATCATCTAAGTAGATCACTACTGATTTATTTACCAAACCTTTGAAGGCTATATCCATGGCTCTCTGGAAAGTAGCACCAACGTTAATCAGCCCAAATAGCATCTTCTGATAAGCATAAATTCCACACATTGTTCTGAATGTATTTTTCAGCTGGTCATCTAGATGTACTAAAATTTGGTTATAACTTGAGAATCCATCCAGGAAAGACACTAGTTCAAAGCCTAATACTAATTGAAATCTGCTCCATAGGAGGTAATGGGAAATTATCCTTTTGGCAAGATTTATTGAGGTTGTAGAAATATATACATATTCGGATATCACCATTTTTCTTCCTAACTAGGACAAGATTGGAAACCCATCGGGAGTGTTTGACAGGAAAAATAATTTTGGCTTTCACCAGTTTATTCAACTCAGATTTAATTTGACTTTCTAAATTAGGATGGACTTTCCTTAATTTCTGTTGAATAGGTCTTTTGTCAGATACCATAGGAATAGTGTGTTGGATAATAGAGGTGTCGTATGTTTTGAGATCTTCATAGTTCCATGCAAAGATACTCTTATATCTTTTCAACAAACTTATAAAAGCTACTTTTTCATCTAACATAAGACCTAGACCTAAGTTAGTGTTTTGATGTTTTAGATTAGTCCCAAGATTGATCAATTCAAACCTCAGAGTTGAACTCTGAAGTTTTGAATTAGTAGATCATTTAAATCTGTTGTTGAGGTCATATAAATCTTCCAAATTAACTACGGACTTTGGTATAGCATTAATGATCGTTTCTTGTTTAAGTTGGTTATCATGCTAGTCTTCGTCAACTATCTGGTCATCATATGAGCCTTCTAAGGTTAGGAAGCTTATGATATCTAGATCGTTATTAAAGACCCTCCAGTTGGTGATATTATCAAGGATGGAAGGCCTAAAAATTAATTTGATGGAGAATCGATCTGGGCTATAATCTTCTAGAGGGATAAGCTTCGAAGCGACATTAGCTAGAAGATTAGCACTAGCATTTTGGAGTCTTGGGATAGGGGAAATATTAAATGCAGTAAAGTGGAGAGTCAGATTTTGAAGTAATGACTAATAATGTTTCAAGTGTCCTTATAAACAATGTATAGTGTTTCTTATCTATTTTATGACAATTTCTGAAACCCCAAACACTTGGAGGTATTTTACGTTAAGGTAAATTACCTTATACAGACCTTGAACTAGTTCCTCATATTCAACAGTATTGTTGGTGCAATCAAAATCATGTCTGCATGTTAGCATAGTTTTCTCCCCCTCTGGGCTAATTAAGATGCAACCTGCTCCTGCTCCATCATTGGATTTAGATCCATCAAAAAATAATTTCCAAAATAAAGATTTAACTACAGGTTTGTCTACAAAATTTATACATTTAGAAGTGTCTGTTTGGGAAAAAAATTCAATTTGAGAGACAACAGAGTTTTCTAAGAAAGGTGAAGTATGAGCATTGAAATTCCCTAGAAATGACTCTACATAAAATTTCTGATGATATTGTTGTTATATGCAACTGGTTCGTTTTCTCCTTCTAATTCTGTCACTGTGAACTTCTGATGTTTCTCACGATCAACCCTCATTTGATTTGGTTTACCATTATAGGGAAGCCACAAGTGAGACCACTGAGTTGCAAAATAACCATGAAGTTTTTCTAACCAGTCTCTACTAAGGATTAAATCATAGAACTTAGGAATGTCAGCTACAAGTATGTCGATGACTTGGAAAACTTTGGGGTTTGATGAAAGTCTGATGGTTACTTGATTAAGTTCCCCAATGACTTCGACTTGAGAGTGATCTAACTGAACTATTCATACAATAGATCTCTGAGGCTGAACATTCAAATTCTCACAAACTTTTCTGGGCAATATGTTAAATGAAGCTCTAAAGTCAACCAGACAGTTGTGTAAGTTTTTGTGAAAGACTTCAAAAGTAAGAAGAAAAGGCAGAGTGTGTGATTTTGATCTTCCTCCAATTAAAGCTATATCAGTTGGATCTATTTTATTCAAAGAAGCACTAGGGGGCCTTCCCATTTCCTTTGCAGGTTGTGAGATTACAGTGGCAGGAAGTGGTGTAGTAGGTACTGCTTTAAGTTATTTCAGAAGTAACTTCTACTGATGTTTCAATTTGCTAAGCTCATGAAATGTAATGTTTGCCCTAGTTTTCTTCATATCATCGATAGTATTATATTCCATTTCATTAGAAACTATCAAAGTTTTAGATGAAGGAGAAGGATCCAATTGAATAGGTGTTGTCTGAGTGGATTTTGGTACAGATTTCTTACCTATTGCTTTATCCCTAGGGGTGGCATTGAAGCCTTCAGTTTCATATTTGTTTGTGACAATTCGACAAGATTTTTACTTCGGGTAGCGACAGGTAAGGCTTCTTGAGTTTCTTCATCAGAGAGTATAAAATCCCACATCCCTTGTAACTTTGTTATTTCCTCCTCATCCATTTGTTCTTTGCTAGGTGAAACTTCGTCCTCATATGACTCAACATTTGATATGGAATTTGGAGGCTTATGATCAGCAGGAGAATTCCTTTTGAACAGTCTGAAAGGTTTTTTAAAGGAAGTCTCTGCTACCTATTTCTTAATATCAACCATTTCATTGGACATGGTTTTGAGGACTTTTTGTAACCCTTCAAGATCAAAAGGATATTTTGGTGTTTTCTTCTTAGAGTCATCTCTGAAGGTTACTTTCTTAGATTTCCATTCTTCTAATGCGTTTCTTTTTTTGACAGCTAGGATGTGTTTTTCTACAACTATTACCTCTTTCATATTTTCTACCAAGGTTGGTTTGGCAGCTCTATCAACAAAGATAGTTGTGTTTGATGGAAGAGCAGAGATGTACCACTCATTTTGGACCTCATCGCTAGGCTTAGATGCTGCTGGTATTTTATTCAATAGTTTATTGAAGAGAGAGTTGAATTCCTTGATAGGTTCTCTTGGCTCAACTTTCAAATTGGAGAGATCATTAATTAAGGTCGTTGTAGATCTATCATCTCCAAACTTTGTTAAAAATTGCTCTGTAAAAGTACCATGATCTTGCTTCTCCCTGCAAAGTATATGGGAATAGTCTTACAATTGTGTCTTCCTCCTCCACTTGATTCAAGTTAATGGACAACATAAAATTATTTATATGTTCTTTAGCCAATAGGCCATTATCAGGATTGAATTTGGGTAGCCATTTTTCTGGATGCGCTGGTAATTGATGTAAAGGAGCAGCCATCCTAATAGCCCTTGGGTTTGTCCATGGCCTTAGAGGATTTTTTGGGGGATTCAGTGCCATTGCTAGTATGTGGGTAGGGGAAGGTGTTGCAATAGGGTTTGAAGGTGATTGGGTAGAGGAAGATATAGCTCTTGTACCTGTGTGAATCATGATCTAGAGTGGTGAGATGGATGATTGATCTTGTGAGGGTATAGATGGGATGGATGAAGATGATGATAA
The DNA here is from genome assembly GCA_000404065.3 of Pinus taeda. NCBI lineage: Eukaryota > Viridiplantae > Streptophyta > Pinopsida > Pinales > Pinaceae > Pinus > Pinus taeda. The sequence continues at coordinate 55,358 of APFE030225435.1, read as the reverse complement.
AACCTCGTTGTGAGATTTGGATCATGTATTCTATGCTTTCTTCCGACTTGGAAAAGGAAATTCGAACAAAGGTATTCCGAACTTTTCACTCTATGCTCTAGTTAACGGCCGAGATGTAGTGAACTCAGAAGTAACACTATCTTGAGATACCTCGGATCCTTATTGTGATAGAGAAATCCCTTGTAATTTGTGAATCAAAGATTGAACTTCAGGGGCTTTAATAAGAGAAGAAAGCTCTGGGTTGATTGCGTTTTCAGCAACAGGTTGTATAATATCCTATGCAACTTCTTGCTTGGGGTCAGGATATTTGGAAGACTTTTGAGAAGTTGGAGGTGAGGGTGAGGGAGGTTTACTCTTAGAATGGCATGTTAATTTGGATTTACTTTCCATTCACATTTCATGCCCTCCTTCTAGTGCAAAAATGTTGAAGCCTTGAAAATCATCACCTCAACATGGGGGAAAACCACCCGGTCTGGACCTTGGTTGGCAGCTCCTTTTCTGTTTGGAGTAGTGGCTCTGGCTGGGGATAATGGGACCAGTTTCCCAATCTATTTAATACTTGTGCTAAATGGGGTGATGTGTGATGTTTTAGAGTAATGTTTAAGCTAATGGTAATCTAATCTAAACTAATCAATCACAAATGCATTTAACTTCTAATTTCTAAAAGCTATCTAATCATAATATACCCAGGCTAAACTTGATGTATGGTATCTACAATAATTTATAAAAGAAATTGGTAATAAATATCATTCAATTATGATTAGAAGTGAATCTATTTTAACAATAATCGTTTTGCATAAAAAGTTAGCCGAAACGATTGTGAGAAATTTATCACATAAATAATTATTCATATATTCAGCATAAAATAAAGATCATCATCATACATAAGTGCAATAACGATAATCGAAATTCAAACTTTCATACATAAATAATTCGAAAAATAAATGATTGCTTAATACATAAATAAAATGGATTACGAGATAAAAGTACCATTTATAATACATCTTACTCATGTGTTTCAGCAATATTGATCTATCTTCAATCCATTCAACATCATCTAAGAGTACAAAAGTGCAATTTCAATAGAAGGTGCTAAATCAGATAAAAATAAATCATGTTCCATATATTTCACCAGAACTTCCTCAGGGGGACAGAAGTGCATGTTTTGAAGAGTGTTTCTAATTAAATTCTGGACCCTTCTCTAAATGCATGAGAGGGGTTTAAATACTAAAACTATAAAACTAAAAATAGATTATTACAAAAATAGTTGAGGAGGTTTAAATGACCTACCTCAATTTATGAAAATATAAAATCAAAATGAAAGTAAAGAGGGTGACTAACTATGTTGCATTTGATCCTTAAGATCACAAATATCCACCATAGGCTTAAGCTTTGTAGGTCGGCCGACTTCAACTTTCATATGTTCGTCGAATATGGCGTCAACCAGTGTTGGTCCCATTTTCTCAGCAAAAGTGGTTAGGAATTGTAGGATCATCCATTGGCTATGAGGCTTGATCAAATGTTTCCAATATGCCTCCCAGTCTAGTCTGGTTGTTTGCCTTATCACTTTTGTTTTTTCCTCCACTGCCTGTTTCCATTTTTGTTCAAGTTGTTTCGCATCTGGAAGGAACCATGGAATGGAATCTACAACTAGATTGGAGCCATGCAAATTCTCATTGATATTTTATATTATAATGTTTGTTGCTGCCGCTACGTCCGTTGTTTCCGTTTTTGCTTCTTTAAGCCGAGAATCCCAGCTTGCGAACAGAATTTCCTTATGTGATTCTTCTAGCTTGGGCAGGTTGACTTTTCTCCCTTCCTCTATATTTTGCCAGGCGATGTGATCAGAGACCTTTTTAAAGATTTCATCATATTCAAGTCACATTTATATACTTGACTTGCCAGTTTATCACTTGTTTTGCAATAAGATTTCCAGTGTGAAATCTTTTGGCACAATAATTCTTTTTGATGTGTCAACTGGGAATTAAGTCTGAGTGCTTCAGTAACAAATTGATCAATTTTTGGGTCATATTTATGAATATCAATTAGTGCCTACACCTGTGCTTCCTTCTTGGCTAAGCCGATTCGATGTTCTATTTGCATATGTTGAAATTCTTGTTGAAGCTTGGCCAACTGTATCTCTGCATGTTGGTCGGATTTGACTTGTTGTAACTGTTGCTCAAGTGACATTATTTTATTTTCCTTTTCTCTAAGCAACATTTGGACTTTTGTTGATTTTTCTATGGTCATTGTAGCATAAGTGCCTCCAAACTATGAGATTCTAGTTAAGTTGGCAGATGGATCAATAGACAAGTCCTTCCATAGAACATCCATTAGTTCGTTTTTGGGGGTAGTAACAGCTATAGAGTCCAATTTCTTTTCTTTCATTGCCTTCTCAACACAACCTTATGTTGTGGGCTATAGAATACATCTAGAGGGGGTATTTCTTCAATCTTCATAATTATTTCGGAGGTGGGGGTAACAGGGATATGCTCTACTTCTGGTTCTTTTCCAGTTTCCTCCATTGTAATTTCCAGAGTTGTCTTCTGTTGTAGAATTTGTAACTCTAGCACCTATTCCTCTATATTGAGACTTCTATTAAAATTATCCCACTCTTCCTCTAAGTCAATTACTGTGGATTTTATTGGTTGCACAAAGGTAGTAGGGATTTCAACCTACTTAATAGTTGAAGCTTCTTGAGCTATCTTTTGTGTAGATTGGGTCGTATCCTCGATGCTATTGCTTTTGCAATTTTGTGATGAATGTTGTGATTCCCCGATAGATTTTTCTTCAGACTCTACTCCAGAATCAGATTTGGATTTTTCTTTAGAGTCACCTTCTAAAGTTGTCAGAAAATTATATATTACAGAGCAATGGAACACATAAAATATTGTAGAAATATAAACACAGAAAATGCATAAAACAAGAGAGACACAGAAATATGTGGTTAACCCAGTTTGGGCTACGTCCACAGAGAAACACCCAGTCCTTATTTTATTATATTATCCAGCAAACTGAAGAGATACAACCTACAGCAAATCCATTGTAACTCCCTCTTCACTCTCAATCTCCTCTCTTTTCCTCACTCCAAATATAGATATACATATATGAAATACAATTCCCTCATATATAGCGAGGAGTTGCCTTCTAGGGCAAAAAACCCTAAATTAAACATAACTTCTACCGTCATATCATCCGCCTAATGAACGGCCCAGATTGACTAGAAATTACTATACTTTTACAAGGCAATTTTACATCTATTTTTAACTTTGGGGGCGCTGCCCTCGGACCCCCTAGCTGGGAGGGATTAGCCCCCCGGACCCCCACGGGGGGGACAAGTTGCCCCCGCACACACCTGCGTGGAGGGGTGTATAGTCTTCTTGGGGTATACATCTTGCTGAAACCTTGGAATACATAAGATAATCAGGCTCCACACCCAACAATAGTTACACTGGGAGTAGGCTCCCTTATTGGTTCAATTAACAATTGGTTCAATGGGACCATTGCTAGCCTTCTTTCTCTGTAACTGTAAAAATTTTCCAAATCTTCTTGGTCAAAAAGTATTTGTGCCATATGCTTGACCTCTGCAAAGGTGTTTTTTTGCAAAAAGATATCATCAAAAGCATCCTCCTCATTAGTGAATACTTTTATTTTCACCATAGTGGTGAAATTCTTGACTATGCCAAACTGGTCATACTGTCGTCCAGGGAATTTGGGTAATTGCAGACATAGAATGTTCTCTTCTTCTTTGAATGCATGTACCGGGTTGTGTAGTGCACATGCTCCGCATTGTACAGGGAATGCAGGCCAAATGGCCTTATTTGATTCTTTTAGTGTATGGCTCATTCCTCCTTCACCAGCTGTTTGATAGGCTATCTCCCTAGCCATGAATTTATCTGGAACATAGTATGGGAGGATGTGGGGTAGGTGATGCTGCCAAAAACTCTAATATATGTAAATGTTTCCTCCCCAAACCATCTGGCCACTAGGAGGATGTCAACTTCAGCTTCTTGGGAAAGCCTGGGCACGTCTCGATTATAAAGCCGCTTATGAATAGGGAGCATAACTCCACGGAAAATCTTGGAAAAATGTGGTTGAAAATTGGATTCCCACATGACCTTGTGGTACATTTGAATGGGAAGTGGATTTCTAATTGTCCATTTCCATCCCATAATGGGGAGCTTTGAACTAAAACAAATAGCATCCATAACATAGGCTCTCATAAAAAATGGAGGGTAAACCCTCGAAGCAATATTTCTTATCCTTCTATACTCGATAATTGTTTTTTCTAAATTATCTGACAAGATTTGGGCCCAATTCATGATAGTTGTGTTAACAATTGCTTTTATTAATGGCAACCACTCTGGGGAGAACTTGGTACTATCAGGTCTACCAAACAGTCGACATAACATAGCTGCAGCAAAACTATAAGGGGGACAAATAGATGCAGTAGTGTACATACCATTTTTGTCTTTAATTATCTGCTCTTCATTATTCGACGAGGCACGAATGAAATCTGTTGGGTCGCTATTCTCTTTAGCAAATGTTTCTACGAATTTCCTGTTGTAGATGACCTGTAGCTTAGATAAGTGCTACATAAGTCGTAAAATGTCTGGGGTAAAAGATCCGATGACCCCTTGGCTTCTCGTCCTGAATTCTCCGTCTGAAATATCTGCTTCATCGATAACCCATTTTACCATGTCATTATAAGGGATTATCTTCAGTCGAGCAGCTATGCGGTGCAAAAATGAGCAAGTTGTCTCTAACATTGAAGCATCCAAGGAATCTCATCCATCAACTATAACATTTCTTTACATAATCCTCGGTTATTCCTCCTCCAGTATGTTGTACATAGTCTCCCATGTAGAGTTTCCTCCCTCTTTGATGCATGTGGTGTCTATGAACAAGGGAGTCATCTCCGTCTTCTCAGAGGCTACAGACTTTCCTTTCTTCCCCATTGTTCTCAACGTTCTGCTCTACGGTTTTTCCTGAAATGAAGAACAACAAATATCAAACACTCAAAGATGAACGTAAAAATGAAATAATGCAGATAGCTTGTAAAGGTGGTAAAAGAAGCATTATTCGAATGCACGTAACAAGATATCGTATCAAGCTAAATGGCTTTTCACACATAAATGCAGTTATTTCCCACTAATGCGCAATAATGATTCGTTATCCCTTAGCTTTATTGCTCATAAATGTTTGCGTCGAAAAATGGGATGAAAACTTCTAGGGTGGAAAGCCATTATACTGCGATGATAGTGATTGTGTGATTTGCGAAGCAATATCATAGATCGTGATGTCGCAACATTTGCCTTTTAACATTCTTACCTCCTACTATGTGTCTGCGAGATGCAAGATGCGAGCCGTCAATTAGTTGTTTCATGAATAGTTAATTGCTAGGTTTATCGTATGCAATAGACTCGTCGAACTCAAAATATTTTACTTTTAATACTCTAAGGTGTGGGTTCGGGCGCAAATCGCATTTCGCAATATCGGCTTATTGTAAGTGCAAAGTGTTTGCTTGAATACCCGAATGTGATGCGATAAAAGTCTAAGTGCCATTGCATTTTCACAACTTGCAAATCTTGCTATATCGTATTTAAGAGAGAGCTCTTTATGGGTCATGATATGCAATGTGATACTTAAGCCTAAAAATGCTTAAGGACTTTTGTTTTCATTGGATTTTATGATGATTTAGACCATGGAGTCCTTATTTAAACACTTTTCTTGATTTTGTAGGTGTTTAGAAAGGTCCTTTAGTGGGTTTTAGACATGCTATATATGAAAAGGTAAGTCTTTAGTAGTTTCCAAAAAGGTTTTTGATCGTTATCTTTGCTTTATTAAAAAATAAAAGAAATTACGAAATGTTAAGTTTTTCTTTTTGGATAAAAAAAATTTAAAGGGTCCCCATTTAGTTAATGCAACATTTAACTATTATCATTAACAAATGGGTGGTTGTTGAATACCACAACACCCCCCTACATCCCATTGTAGTGGAATAAACTTTTTAACAGTGGGGCTTGGACATTATTGGGGAAATTTTCCCGCATTCATCAAAGTAGCACCACTACATCCTAACTGCCACAGATTACTTCATACGGTGGACAAAAGAAGCTCAACTCAAACAAGTGAATGATCGTGAATTCATTAGCTTTCTGCAGCAAAACATCATTTCTAGGTTCGTCATTCCTACTTCACTTGTTTTCGACAATACAACATACTTTATGATTTTTCATTGGAAAATGGTATTATATTGAAACATTCAACTAATTATTATCTACAAGTGAATGGTCTTCTTAAATCTTGAATGAGAACCTAATCTACATTACCAAAAAGACCATATTCTTTGAGCAATGAAATTGGCATTCTGCTTTGGTAAATTCCTTATGGGTTGATCGAGTCACACTGAAACCTTCCCTGAACACCTCCCCTTACTTCCTAGTGTACGGAAAAGAAGCCATCCTCCCACCCAACATCCACTTTCCTTCTCTCCAAATTTCACAAGAATCACAAGGAAAGTCGCGTTTGTTAGCATAACATAGGATGGATACCCTTCATAAGCTACAAGAAGAAAGGTTGAAAGAAAAATAGAAAATTTCACGTCACCAAAATCGTATCAAGAGGTGGTTTGACAAGAAGTCTACAGGGAAAAATAACTTCTGTGTGGGTGACTTATTCTTAAAGTGGGATAAATCCCACGAGGACAAATGAAAATGCACTAAGTTTCAGTCCCTGTGGATTGGGCCACTCATGGTGCACCAAAATCTTGGCCAGCACATTATCATATTCAATCACTTAACGGGAGGATTAACTCTTTCCCTGTCAATGGCCAAGACTTAAAAAAATATTTTCAATGAAGATCTAGGGTTGTTCCCTACACTATGTACATATTATTTTCTTTTCTTGTTTGTTTGTTGTTTGAGTTATGATTCAATTTTCGTTTAGTGAATAAGTGTTGTGCATGAAAATGTTGTGGCTTCTAAGCATGTGTGTGGTTGAACTATAAAGAGTCTTGTGACACTTTAGAATTTGGATAGACTTATGTCTATCTTCCTTGTGTTGGTTACATCTTTTTTCCGATGAACTTCTGATGGAAAATACGATCTGTCCATAAGGATAATTTTGGTCCAACCATGAACCCATGTCTAGTCCAGAAACCGCATGCCTATACTCGATTTTTCTGCTTTGGTGTTCTCGAGCTTATCCAAGTAGTAGAAATGGATAAGTGGGAAAATCTAAATGAGTAAAGGTAAATTAGAGGTATTTATATGCTTCTCTAAAGTAACAACCTCTTCTGCTCTCAATAAGTCGAGATCCCTCTTCTGTCCCAAAATAAACAGGTGCCAATGCATAGTTCTCTTTAAATAAATAAATAATGGTGAAAGAAGAGAAAGGCTTCCTACACAGAGGGGTGGAGAAAGAAACTTCATTGGGGTATTGTCCAAGATTTCTGGTAGCAGAGTAATGTTTTTGTTCCTATGTGAATCGATCGGGGTACTGTCCAAATCTACTGGCAGCAGAGCAACACTAGACATGAAAAATTATACTCGAAAATTTTAAGCTCGCGAGCTAAACTACCCTTCCCAACTCAAAAAATTGTGATTATTTTGAATCTTATATTGTGTTCAATTAAGAAGATATAAATGGAAACCATATCTATTCATGGGGTAAGTGGGAAGGCCAAAGTAATCTACATGATGAATTAATACTCCCTGAAGAACCAAGGCCCTACACAGAAGAAGTTAACCAAGACAGAGAAGTTGAAGTTCAACCAATGTGTCACCAAGTGTTGTAGCTGGTGCAACACCATCCAAAATTTAGGCTCACTTAATATCAAAGCCTTTTTTGGTGTTTTACATTGTTGTTGCGAACATTGAATCTTATCTCATGAGCTTTCTAGTAGTGCTTTTTTCCCTTTTGCATGTTGGGTTAACTATCGTCTTTTCGCATGTTTGGTTGTTGTGTAATGTTTGCAAGTCTATTCTGATGGTTTCAAAGGTTTTTCTTTGTGCATATGAGTTGTTATGACTATGTAATAATCTGCCACACCCATAAACAAATTCCTGAACATTGTCACACAAGTGTCGTCATCGTCATCCCAAAGCATATCTTAAGTGTTGCAATTGTCGTATCTTGTCATAAGGTAGTCACATGGAGTGAAACACTTTGTTCATGTGTTTTGATGATCTATCTTGTCATGTCATTAAAGTATGTTAAGTATGTGATCATAGTCAAGTTTCATCACAATTCATCACCTATCCCATAGTTAGCCATTTTCGGAAAACTTCCCGACTAAGCAACTTAGCCTCACCGGGCCCCAACTAAACTATGCACTGCATAGTAGCATCCATCTAAGTTGTGAACTTATTTCTTTATATTGTGCAATGTGCAGTCCCTATCTCTCAATGTTGTTGCACTGCATAGTTCTTCTGCCCAAGACCTGAGTTTGACCCCCAGAATTACGTAGTTATATCCTCAACCTGGCTTGAACTATGCACTTCGCATGTTCAAGCCTCAAGCTCATCACCTGAGTTCTTTAAATACACAATGCATAGAATCCCATCCTCCCTTGATCCCCAAAAATGTGCAGTTGGGTTTCCGAGTGTCCATTCCCTGAGCCTGACCCCACTGGCTCCAGAAACTGTGCAGTCTTGTCCTTCAGACCTCCTTGAGATGTGCACTGCACAACCTCGGAGCTCAAGATTTTCCCCTGGCTTTTGGAACTACAAAATGTACAGTCATTGAGCCCCTCTTCCCATCCTGTCACTTATTCTGAGCTTAGTTGGTGGATCAAAATGCATCATCTTAGACTAGGTTTTCAAATTGATGTCGTCTCATCATGAGTGAATTGCAAGAATAGGTACATTGTTAGATCATGGAAAGATGATGAAGGAGAAGAAGGAGGGAAGCATACCTAAAGACTCTCTTGTCATTGAACACATAATTTTATCAATCAAGAGAAAGCAAAGGGACACAAGTTTGCGACCACCATCAAACATTAAAGATCATTGAAGACTCTGCATCACCAAGCCATGCAAAGGTGAAGAGAAAGCATCTTAAAGAAGACATCCAAGACTTAGCAGCAACAATGACTTGATATTGCCACATCATCAAGCAGTCCATGTCAGCAGTGTCATGTCATGTCATGAGTGGTCATATGCCACATCACTATTGTGGATCATGTATATTGTATTCAACATGTATTTTAAAGTGAAGTACAAAGGACACACATATAATGTAAAGGGTCATGTAACTTGAAAATTCATAGGAAGTCAAACAGTCATGAGGGTACTCAAAGAGTCACCCTTGGTTATATATACTCCCTCATTGTATGAACAAAGGACTTTTCACCTTGGCTCCTCCCACAATGCATTAGACAGATCAACTAGTTCTTTGAGGAGCAAGAAGTGGCTCCAGTGCTCCACTACTTAGGCTAGTGATGTACATTGTAAACATGTCTTGGAACTTTTGTTCAATAACAGAAGCCTTCAAGGCTAGCATGTTCTTCATGCATAGACTATGAATGTTTGTAAGACTATTATGTGGATGTTTGTATTTCATGTTTGCTTTCACATGTGCTAAGATAGTTGAACTTTTCAGTTATTTTAGTGCTTATCTTATTGAGAATGTGTTGTAATGGTTTTTATTATTTTCCCATCTTTGTGGACTATTCCATGGGCTATTAGACAAATATTTCTTCATTTATGGGTTTTAACAATCGTCGCATCTGTTGTGGAATATTTCGTTAGATGTTAGACGGACCCTTTTGGTTCACGTGTGTCTCTTCCTGGATGGTATTATTACCTCTCACTTAGAGTCTCACTTTTACCCCCTCTCCACAGTAGAATAACCTTGACATAGTTGCAACTGAACACTCACCAAGCACAACCCCTTGATTTTCGAAGACACAATTGCACCCCTCTCTCTTGCTAACAGCTATAGCCAAGGAAAATATTTAAGAATTAGGCAACCAGGCATTTATACCGGATGGGACTCCTACACCAAATGGTGTGAGGTGTAATTGTGACTTCGCATTGAGGAGATCACTTGAATGTTGGTAGGTCCAACACCATTAACAAACCCCTTGCATTTCCCAACCCTATTGAACGATAAACCATCTCATCTTAAGGGGTAATATAAAATGCTACATCACAAAGAGAAATATCTAACCCTTAAGCTATGAACCATAATGCAAAGAATTATCATGAAAAAAGTAAAAGGAAAATTATAGGGGTGGACAAAGAAGGACGAGTAAGGTAACTCATGGCTCTATGATTTCTCCCTCCTTTACATTCATACACTCAAGGTGTGGACTTCCTAGTTCGTCCCCTTAACCATGGCACTTGATCATGAAGCATTTTCCCCTCCATTTTTGTACATTTACACTAAGATCTATTGATTAAGGGGTTGAACTTGGAAATAACACTTCCCCTTGAGGGTTGGAAGCACCTAGTAGGTTCAACTATTAGCCACCTTTATCAAGGTATATAACACATTTACGAGACTTGGTCTCGTTAGATATAAGAAGTTGATCCTTGTTCGAAGTATTAATATACTCTTAATATCCAAGTTTGGTCCACTTAGATGCTCATATGATCTTAGTCTCTAATGGATGGCTTCTTTAGCTTGAGTTCGTGTTGGTTTTTTCAAGTGGTCTACAGTAGCCTATGACTTGAGGGAACCTACTCCATGGGTTCCCATGCCTTTTCAGAGAGTTAAACAACTTTTCATATGCAACCATGAGAGCATTGGGCCTCATGTTTAGTTGAGTAGATTTTACATGTACAAAAGCACCCTTAGGACCCAAGATGTTTTTCTACTTTGATCTAGTATGGATGATTCTTGATGATGTCATTATTCTATGCAACATGCCCTAGGAATTTCCTTTACACTACCTAATTGGAAAGCCATGATTCAAATCCCAAATGAGGATGGTCTTCCATTGAGATACTAGGGAGGGCTTGTTGTACTTGATGAATCCCTAAGATAGAGAGAGGAGGCCATGTTTTTATTGTTGAAGACCCATGGAAATGACATGGAGACACCCTAGCTATATTTGGGATCCACGAGAAGGACTTGACATTGATTTGAGGGATATTCCTCAAATTTTGCATGATCTTGGCACTTTGACACTTTTTCATACCTCATCACAACATGACATGGACTTTGGAGCCCTAAAAGGGCATGATGTCAGTGTTCATGAGATTACGACTAACATGTGTGGGAATTTACAGCTTGTTTTATCATTGATGTCATAGGTTGGCTTGTAACCCAAGGTTTATTTCATGTCAAACTTGTTTTATGGGCATCATAAATTAGAATTCATTGAGGTAAACTTCATATAAATAGAGGTCACCCCACATTCATTTCTCATCATTACTTGTGGATAATTTGAACTCCTTAGAGGATATTGGTGGCCACCCTCCTATTCCACTTAGACCCCCATTTTTTCTTTCAGTTTCCTTAATTGTAGCATAGTTTACTATTTTTGGCATTTTTTCAGGTTTTGAACTTCTAGAGCCTTTTTGAGGCCCTAATGGATGTTTATTTGGAAAAGGGGAAAAATTGTAAACCGTGATAAGGGTTTGCATTATAAAGTTGTAGTCCTCAAAGAGATCTTTTTAGCGATGTGTTGTACGCATCAAACATATATTGTATGTCAAAGTTACAACCCCGGGAAGTTTATGTACCAATTTACCCCAATGGGGCCCATAGACTTTTAGCACTTCATCTCCTAGGGTTAGGTTTTTTTATGTTTAGGGCTTTCCATTGTTTCTCAATAATAAATAAGCCTTTGAGCCTTACTGTAATACTATTCAAAAGGCGTGTAGCTGCTACATCTCTTCTCAAAGATAATCTACCATCACTTGAACTAGTTTATTTCCATTTTGCATGTAAACAATTTTTTGTGCTTTGTACTTTATTATTAATGAATTAAAGTTATGTTTTCATTGTATCTCTATGTTTTTGTTTATATATATATATATATTTCATTTAATTTCATTCCTTCATAAAATATGGATCATCACACCATAAAAACACATATTTTAACTTTTTTCTCTCCCTCACATTTTCAGCCTTTCAAGGCAAGTCATTAAGCTAAGGCTAGGGAAAAACTCATCTGAGAGGAGTGTGTTAACTTGTGGGAGGGTTCTTCATTTGGTGGAGCCTCATCACATCAATACTTATATTTTTCCATGGTACATTCTTCCATTTTAGGGCTGGTGTCATATGCCCTATGTACATTTTCCCTAGGTTAAACCCTAACCTCACCCTAGGCTTCAACTTAGGGCTTGTTGAAGGATTGTTGATCCAATTATTGATGATACCTATCTTTACCAATACTTTTCTTGGCCTTATGTAGCTTGGTAAGCCTTTTCCCTTGCCTATTAATTAAACCTTAGATCATAAGTGCCCTAGATATGCCTCTTGGAGAGCACGTTTTGCCATATTTTTACTGGATTGAGCCTTGTACTTAAGTTGAGTGTCATTCCTGAGCCTATCTTAGTCACCTCTAAGCATTAGAATTTGGATACATATTAGGTGACCAACATAGGGAAGCCTCCCTTGAGGTGAAATTCCACTAAAGAGCAGGAGGTGGTGAGTTGTGTTAACAATGGGCCTTCACCTCATAATGTTGTCCCTTGGTCTAGTCCTTATCTTGTGAGGCATTTCACAAGACCTACTAGATTTTGGGGCAACATATTTTAGCCTTGTTTCCGAGGAGGATTTGAGTCAACCTCCTTTCTATTTGAAGATTAAGCTTCATTTCCTTTTAAGATAATATTTAAGAAAACAAAATAACTTTACTCTTTTGGCAACTCCTTAAAATTACCCTATAAAAACACCTAGTAGTTCTTCTGATGATACAATAGTTCCAAGAAATGAGAAGACTACCTAAAAAAAATATTGAAGAAACTACGTCATTTGTGATCCAAAAGAATCTCGTGGATGGAAGTATATTTATAGATAATATCACCCTTACCACCATGGATATGCCATGTTTCATAGCTACATTTAGGCCATTATATGTTAGCAAATTTCTTGATGCTCTACATCCCTTTCCAGAGAAGTATTGTGAATTTTCTTAAATTCAATGGCACAAATGCCATCACTATAGAAAAACATATGCATGGGCTTTATTGGGCAATGAGGGCTAAATTGATCATCGATGAGGATGTAGTCATGATTCTCCTTGCCTTGACTTTAGAAGGAAATGCTAGGGATTATTACTTTAGTTTACCCCAAGGTGGTACCACTAATTGGGATACCTTCAACTAAGCCTTCATAAAAATATGGGCCATAATCAAGGAAGGTATCATGCTCCTTGAGAAAGTCCTCGAAGCCATGAAAATTGAGAATGAAACTACTAAGGAATTTATGCAGTGTTTTGAAAATTTACTCAAGGAACTCCTTGATCAGTATAGGCCAACAAATGAAACTATCTATAGAAATTACATTATATATTTGCAACTGGTCATGAAGTTTTAATCAAAATCACAAGACACAAACATACTCTACTTCTTTGCGGACATTAATTCACAATTTAGAACAAAAATCTTAGACATGCAATAAGAAATCACACACATGCAAATAATATTTTTCCCAGGGAAAGGAAACTGCTAAAAACCCCAATGTCTGTTTGCATTAATCTGATGAATAGAGATGTATTACAATTTATTTTCTCAACTGAGCACACCCTGTAAGTGCATAACCTATCTCTCTTCTCACTAAAGGCATCTGACCCAGAATTAGTCAATTTCTTCCTCTACTTTAGCCCCTATTTTCTTACGCAATTCCTAAGGAAATAGGCCCCTATTAATTAGGAATTTCCTCCAAAATTCTTGCACAATTCCTCAGGGTTGATCACTTGACCTCATGCAACACCTGTACACTCAACTAGTTTACAATTGCTAGTTAACTACCTTGGAAGCTCCACCACAACTGGGAAACTTGTATTCTTTGCATGCATGAGCTAATTATTAGTTGATTGATTAGTTAACTATATTATCTCTGAGTTAGACTAATGTCCCACTACTTAACTAGCCACCAACTAGTTCTATTAACAATTAGAACTGGTTTAACTTATTATAATTGAAATTAACTCAACCTAGGCTCCTAAAATTTAGGAAGCACTACATACAACTGAAGTTCATGCTAATAGTAGGTGATTACTAGAAAAAATTTCACTTTCGGAGAGGAGGGTTTCGTTGAGGGGCGGCCATGTGTTTTGATGTCGTGACCTCTGATGGAACTTAGCCATGGAAGCTGACCTACACCTGCCCCCTTAACCAGCGTTCAACCCTTGCACCCTCTAGCATTAATTTACCTGTTCTGGTTATATGCCTTGACTATCTTTAGCTGTTTACAGGTTTCCCTCTCCCAATCTGGTTTACAGACCTCCCCGATGATTAACCATGGTTTGCTATTGTTTTGATGTCCTTGTCTGGCAGCTGCCATAACTTCCCCTGATAATCATGGATGACCTGGGTGATTTCCTAGACCCTTTGGAGGATGTGCCTTCATGGAACCCCACCAGGACCACTATTTCCGGTCTCTTCCCCTTCATGTCTGAACTGACTGACGAGGTCGAAACCCTATCCCTGCTAACTTGCCCTCACATCTCGTCGGTTACCCTTCCTGAAGAAGCGGCCTCTCCCCCAGTTCTCATTTCTCAGGCTATCTTGCTGTGTTCCCAGGCACTCTATGCTCCACCGCACAAACCTATTGACCAAACCCTAGCTTCTGAAAATGTTTTGAACTCACATTCGGCGGTTTCCAATTTTATTTCCTCTGACCTCCCTCAGGGCTCGACAGTGGTTAGTTGAGGTCATATTGTTTCGCAGACCTCCTTGGCTCCCTCTCGGGGAAATTTCGCAAGCATTGGTCTCATCTCCAGCATTTTTGCTACCATCCCGCAGGAGGCGTCAGAAAACCCTAGGGTTTCTTCACCGGGACCTTCACTTCCCACTTTGATAGAGGATGCGACAGACATTGGGGTTTCAGGGCATTCGAGAAAGAATCGGGGTCCAAATCTTCATGCCTGTGTAGCGCCCCTCAATATTGTTGAAGACATAAAATTACTAGACACCATGGATGCTGCAAAAAAGGTATTGGTCGGTCGGGTGCGAGGTAGACATTAAAATGTGGCCAAACTGTAGCAATGGGCCTTGGAGGTTTTGGGAGAAAATCTGAAGGAGATTCTGAAGGTGCAAATCCTGGTCAAAGGGTGGTTTTCATTACACTTCAGCAACTTGGAGCAAACTAACTGGGTTTTTTCCATGGTTTGGCACCTATATCTAGCCCCGGTTCTCCTCCGCTGATGGACTCCACTCTTCGATTCGGCATGGGAAAGGGTGGATGCAAGTCTGATTTGAGTCTGCTTGCTCGGTCTTCCATTGCATTTCTGGATAAAGGATGTCTTTAGGCATATAGGAAATGCACTCAGCACTTACCTCACATTTGATGACTCGTAGTAGACCTCAGGGAAATTAGCATATGCAAGGATATGGGTACATTTGGACCTCTTTGAGGGTTTGCTTGAGTTTATTGACATACGCTAGAGGAACCACACCAAGCGGAAATTGCTGGACTACGAGGGAATTCCTTTTTGATGCCATTTGTCACGCGGAATCAGTCGATCTTGTGGACAAGACAGACCTTCCTAGAATCTAATGAAGACCTAATGACAAACAAACCAACTAGACACTTTCTCTAAATGCGCTTTATAAATAGTGGTAAACAAATGTGTTTAAGGACCTACCTCATGTCCAACGCAAGTTCGGAGATGTCTTCGCTTCTTTGATCCAAATAAGTTCCTTCGTCGCAAACCTGCAAGCACAAACAAGGTAAACAATTAAATAGCACCTGAATATCCAATATTATAAAACATATTTAACATGAAAGTCAAGGAGTCCATGAAACAAATAACATGAGATACTTGTTGAGAAAAATGAGCTTGATTGTATTAATTCAAAAGGAGAAGAACCTTACAACCTTTGCCTTGACGTTGTACAAGCTCTTCCCAGGGTCCAACAAGAAGTCTCCTCTACTTTGACAAGCTTCACTCACTCCCTAATGAAGCCAAAAAGGTATGT
>APFE030225435.1:0-21544 GCA_000404065.3 Pinus taeda | reverse complement strand
TTCCCAATGAGGAAGGATTGATTCCCACACTGGTTCGGACACGATCTCGTGCTTCTCCTTTAAGAGGAGCTTTCCCAGAGCATAAATGCAACAATTGGATTTCTCCTATTGCAAGATAAAGCTACTTGTTTGTTTTACTTATCTTGGAGAGTTAATTACTCCCTACTCCAAGATACTAGCCTAAGATATATTGGTGTATCAGAGCCCTAGAAACAAAAAAATTTCTAGATTGATTTTATATTAAGCGTGATTTTTAGTGGTTTTTTATTAAGCCAAAAGGTGATGGAGATGAAACTTATGGTGTAAAGACTTGACACAAAATCACTATAAAGATGCACTTAAGATGACTAACGAATCTTTTCTCTTCAATGAATTTCTAGTTAAGAAAGAGTTGGAAGATGCAAATACTTTAAAAACACAAACCTTTCGTTAACAATCAAATCAAAGGAAGAGTATTCGTTTCAATGCACTCAAAAACGAGACAACTAATTATTTCCACAAGAATTTCTCTTTTCAATCGAAAACTCAAATGCTACTAAGGACAAGTTTTTTTTCTTCAAAAGAGACCTTTCATTTTTTGTTTAAAAACATTAAAAACTATAACTAAAGCAAATCTTTGAGAAAACTATTTAATGAAGCAAACTTAAGATCTACAAACTAACAAAAACCCAATTTGAAGTAAAAAGCTCACAAAAGTCTTTTTGAGGATGTTTTACTTGGTCACAAGCAAACCAAGGACTAATTTGTTCAGAATCACAAATAAGTCAAGAACAACCAATTTTGTATTCCTTTTTTAAAAATGAAAATCCACACTTTCAATTACAAGCTTATCGAAGTTTTGAAAAGAGAAGACTCAAAGCGGTTTTCTCAACAAGGGGATATTCCAAAAATGGTCAGACTCTCAAGAAGACTGGTAGACACTAAGGTGATCTGAAGTCTCTACAGCCTCTAAGCTCAAAGCCACTACACAACCAAATTGAAAAACAAACCCAACAAGCAAAACTTCTAGGAATTTCACCTAAAACCCTAATTCTAATGAAACAAACCAAGGAAAGATTTCAACCAATCACATGCAGGTATGGGTAGAGGATAACCATTAGAAAAACAAAATAAAACTAACTGAAAGAGAAAAAATCAAAATTTTCAAAAATTTAGCAGGATACGCAGGTGCAGAGCTCACCCAGGTGCAGGTACACTCTATGCACAAAGACACAGTGCGTAGAGGTACGCACTGTGATATAAGTGTAGGATGCGGACTTCAACTAAAGTAATGAAAAAGAAAAAACAAAGCTAAATCAACTAAGTCTACCCAAAGCCGCACACAACAAGCCAAAAACAGAAACCAAAAACCAGTTTCTCAAGTCAAAGTAAAACGAAGAAAACAATCAAGTCCCCAGTGGAGTCGCCATTTTTTCACGTGGAACCAGTCGATCTTGCGGACAAGACAAACCTTCCTAGAATCTAATGAAGACCTAATGACAAACAAACCAACCAGACACTATCTTTCTCTAAATGCGCTTTATAAATAGTGGTAAACAAATGTGTTTAAGGACCTACCTCATGTCCAACGCAAGTTCGGAGATGCCTTCGCTTCTTTGATCCAAATAAGTTCCTTCGTCGCAAACCTGCAAGCACAAACAAAGTAAACAATTAAATAGCACCTGAATATCCAATATTATAAAACATATATAACATGAAATTCAAGGAGTCCATGAAACAAATAGCATAAGATACTTGTTGAGAAAAATGAGCTTGATTGTATTAATTCAAAAGAAAAGAACCTTACAACCTTTGCCTTGACGTTGTACAAGCTCTTTCCAAGGTCCAACAAGAAGTCTCCTCTACTTTGACAAGCTTCACTCACTCCCTAATGGGGCCAAAAAGGTATGTGATCTCTCCTCTTAAGCTCAAATAGGAAGTCTTGATTTCACTAGCATTTACCCTCAAAAGTTCAGCTTCTAACCTCTCTGGCCACTGACCCAATGCCTCAATTTATAGTGCAATGGAGATCAATTACCAACTCCTCCTTCAAAGGGATAGAGTCCTCCTTAAAAGGGATAACTCCTCTCAACAAGGGATTAGTTCCTCCTATGATGGGATGCATGAACCACTTGGAGCAAACAATCCATGTAACAAATGCTTCTAGAAAACTCTAGAATGAACCCAAGATGAGGTTTTTAAGATAAAGATTGCGCCTTTTGACTTTTACAGGGCTACGCACCTTCCCCTTTACATACAGAGCGTATAAGTACGCAGGTACCTTGAACAAAAGGTGCGGGTCTACAGGCAAAAGTAAGAGAAAGTACGGAACCAAAGTTACATTGCTTTTTTGATGTCTTTCTCTCTTTTCTCAAGCTTGTTTTGAAGAGTTGAGGTTTAAGACTTGCTTAGGAAGCTGGTATAGGTGATGATAGGCCTACACCGACTGCAAATAATCAGGGTGACGATATTTTTTTGTAACACCATTGATTCCATAAGGTTGGGCATCTTTTTAAGGACTGTCCTCTACTGAAAAAAAAATAAAATAAAATAAAATAAATCCACAGAACAGGATGTGGCCTCCGATCAGCATACTCATTAGGAGGCATAGCACAAGAGTCAAGCTCCCTTGGCCTCACAAGACCCGGATGTAGCTGAGATCCCAGTTAGACAGCAGAAGACTCTAGCAGTAGAGGCAGTGGCTCCTCAACAGTCGAAGAAGCACGGGCGGCCTCCTAACCGTACACTGCCTCCTCAGTCTCGTCGACAGTCACCATCTGAGGGCCTGCCCTCAACGGGTATGAAATTTTCCACCATCCCTATTACCACTTGTAGCACTTCTCATATTGACTGTTATTTATCTAGTACTTTCCATGCACTTCATGTAATAAACCCTTCAATCGATCATCTGGATCAGGAATTTGGTGCAATCTCCCCTAAAACTACTCCTCTCACCTGCTCGATTACATCCGCCCCCATTTTTTCCCCTGCACCCTCCATGAATCCACCTTCGCATGCACTGTCTACTACTCCTTCCCTTCAAGTCCCCCCTCCTGGGAGATACATGACCCGCTCGAAATCCAAGAGACAAGCCCAGGATCAATTTGGGCTTGAAATCCTACACTCTCCTGCTCCCCCCGAAAATTCAGAGGGGTCAACCCTCCTTCCTTTCTAAAGCCCAAGGCACAAATGAAGACGAGATTGCTTTGGGGGTTCAATCCACCATCCCAAGGATGCTTAGAGCAAGAGAATACCAGTCTACCCCACTCAATGAAGATTTTCTCCTACAACTGTAGAGGGTCGGCTAGGCCAGACAAGAAACTAGCTCTTCGTCGACTATTAAAAATACTCCACTTGATATTATCTTTCTGCAAGAAACCCTGGGTCCTATTTTAGACATTGAGAAGTCTCTCCAAATCATGCTCCTTGGGTGGATATTTTTTGGTCTTGATGCGCATGGGAGGTCGAGTGGTATTGCTTTGGGCTACAACTCACATACCATCAAATTACATAATTGCTGGGGTGGGCTGGGTCATCTTGGAGCAAACATCAGTTCGGCTGAACTAGGGATACACTTTTGGATCTTAAATGTATATGGCCCATGCCTGAACAGACCTGCTTTTTGGTAGAAGCTAATTAGCTCTGAATCATTTATGTCTGACCACCTGATCCTGGGTGGTGACCTGAATTTTTCCATTGGACATGTTGAATCCTAGGGTCACAAGGCTCAGCAAGACTCTTTCTCAGATTAATTTTTATCTGAACTAGATGCCCACCATCTGATATATATCCCCTCTGCCAAACCCCAAGCTACTTGGAGGAACTACAGGATTGGGGAAGATAGTCTGGCTCACAGACTTGACCGCTTCCTTGTCAAAGAAAAGGTTTTGGACTTGGGGCTTCAAATCAGACACTGGGTTAGTGTTGGTGGAATATCTTACCACCTTCCCATCTACCTAGAAATAGAAGGGGGCAAGCAAAACCTAAAGGACCCTTTAAGTTCTGCTTTGTTTGGCTCAAGGAGAACTCTTATAAAAAATTGGTCTCTGATTTCTGGAGAGAAAACCCCCCTAGGAGAAGAGAAGACAGTACCAGAAGATTTATATGAAATCTTACAGCCCTCAAGAAGATTTCCAAACTTTGGGCTCATAACAAAAGATTACAGGAGGA
The DNA here is from genome assembly GCA_000404065.3 of Pinus taeda. Classification (NCBI taxonomy): domain Eukaryota; kingdom Viridiplantae; phylum Streptophyta; class Pinopsida; order Pinales; family Pinaceae; genus Pinus; species Pinus taeda. Next base: position 17,395 of record APFE030225435.1, on the reverse strand, counting down.
ACAAACTCTCTGTAAAATTGAATCTTATATTGCCACTTTTGAGAATAATCTAGGAGGCATCTACTCCTTAGAAGAACATAAGGATAGGATGGTTTCTCATTATGCAGAGAGAGCTAAAATTCTTAAGGAAAAGGAGGAATCTTGGCGCCTGAGGAGCAGAGCCATCTGGATGTTGGAAGGCAATGAAAACACCAAATTCTACCATAACTTCTCCAATGGAAGAAAGGTGATAAACAAAATATGGCAGCTACAGAATGATCAAGGGCAGATTTTAAATACTTTCCCTTAACTTGCTGAACTTGCCTCCTCACATTTCAAAGTGCATACCAAGCCCCCAGGGAGATAAATCTTGCAGAAATCATAAGGGTGGCACAACTCTTTCCCAGATATGTGGATCCTGGAGAAGGAGATGAATTAATTAAGGCAGTCACTCTGGAGGAATTGGAACATACCTTAAAATGGTTCAAAAAGGATAAAAGTTTGGGGCCCCATGGTTGGTCGGTGGAATTCTACTTGGCTTTCTTCGACATCATTGGGGAAGACCTACTCAAAATAGTAGAGGATTCGAGAATCAAAGAATTTCTTGAAAATTCTATTACCTCTACCTTCCTTGCACTCATTCCGAAGAAGTACAACCTAGACTCCTTCGAGGACTTTCACCCCATATCCCTCTGCAACTGCATATATAAGATCATTTCCAAGATTATTGCCAACAGGATGAAGCCCATCCTCTCTAATCATATCTCGCCGGAAAAATTTGCTTTCCTATAAGATAGACAGATCCATGAAGCTGTTGGCACTGCCCAGGAAGTAATTCATACATTACACTCAAGGCGAGGCAAAGGTATGATCTTGAAGGTCAATTTATCAAAAGATTTCGACAGAGTAAATTGGCTTTATATTAGAATGTTGTTAACTCATTTAGGCTTCCCGTACTTATTCATTAAATGGATCATGAGCTGCATTATTAATATCCCCTTCAGTGTCCTAGTGAATGGAAGTGCATCTCCTTTTTTAACCTTTGGAAGGGGGCTGAGACAGGAATGTACCCTCTCGCCTTTGCTCTTCTTACTCATTATGGAAGGTCTCGGCAATCTCATCAAAGATGAGCATCAAAAGGGCATACTAAAAGGCATAAAGATAACATAAGGTTGCACCCTGACACACCTTCTATTTGTTGATGACATCCTGGTCTTTATCAATAGTAGTATTGGGGACATGAGTATCATCAAGTCTAATTTCACCCTCTTCCAAGTGGCAACAAGCATGATTATAAATGACAGCAAGTCTACCTTGACAACAGTTGAATGTACACCACACGAGATAATCTTTGCACTTCAGCACTTCCACTTCACTCAGCTGCATTTAGCAGATGGCCTAAAATATCTGGGGTACAAGTTGAAGCCACTGGGTTATAAAATTGCAGACTGGACTTGGCTCATCCCCAAGATGGAGAAAAGACTAAATACATGGTACCTCAAATATCTTTCGCGGGCTAGAAGGCTCACTCTTATCAAGAGTGTCATGGATGCCACCCCAATTTATCGGATGTCCTTGGCCTGGATTCCCAAAGGCATTCTCATCAAAATTCAAGCCCTCTGTTGTAGGTTTCTTTGGAAAGGGAACAAATAGGGAAGGATTTTTGCTTGGGTCAGGTGGGAGGCCCTGAATCTACCAAAAAAATGGGGAGGGTGGAGCCTAAAAAAATTAGAGGATTTCTCTTTAGCACTTGCTGCAAAACTTGGACGGAAATTAGTAGCAGCTGACAACCTATGGACGAGGGTCACATATGCCAAATACATAGCTCCCCTACACATCATGGATTGGATTAGGAGAGCCCATATAAGGTCCTCAGGGGTCTCAATTATCTGGAAGGTTGTACTAAAGGCTTTGAGCCCAATCAGGGATGGTATCACCTGGAGAATTTGATCAGGACACACTGTTTGAATTGGTCTTGATCCTTGGGTGGGATGTGGGGACATGCATTGATTACCCAGGGATCTCATTCAATATCTCCAGCAACAGAACTTCACTTATATATCTCAGATTGCTGACCTGGAAAATTCCACTTTCCTTTAACAAGCCTGGAAATCTGGAAATCAGTTAAACATTCCTCCTATTTGGTCACAGCAATGGGAGGAGTACACCCAAGCCCTCATGGATTCCCACATCCGTATACTTGAAGGGGACGATGAGATTATTTGGGCTCTCTCAAAAAATGGCAGATATACCCCAAAGGATGGTTATTTAACTTTGGCAACACCAAGGAAGCCTCTACTACTTGCTGACTGGTGGAGACATCTTTGGAAACTCAAGCCCCCCCTAGATCTAGACTCTTCATGTGGACCATCCTCTGAAACAAAATTCTTACTCGAGAAAACCTTCTCAAGCGAGCGCATCATGGGCCTCACTGGTGTTGTTTCTATAAGCAGGCAAATGAGTCCACTTCTCACCTTTTTTTAGAATTTTCAGCAATATGTAACCTATGGAAAATTATTCTACAACAAATTATTCCTACTACTACCTGGGCTGGGAACTCTATCCTTGCTGCCTGGCAAGTCTGGTATCACACTTCCACAACACAAAAGATTCGGAATCTTCCACTGCTAACCTACTGAACAATTTGGATGGCTAGGAATCGCAACATATTTCAGGATATAGCACCAAATTGGGTTGTCCTGGAAACAAAATTCATTGTTGATTACTCACTCATTCCGGATGATCCTCCTCCCAGTAATCAGCGCAACCCCTCTCATATTCAAATAAATTACAACAAACCTTGGGCTTTTTTTGACAGTGCAGCCCAAGAGTAAGGCTGTGGAGGGTGGGATATTCTTCACCTATCCCATCACCATTCTTACAACATGCTGATTGGATTCTGCAGATGCACAAACAACTCAGCCGAGCTCCTTGCCACAAAACATATCATACAATTTGCATTGGAGAAAAATTGCACAGAATTACAACTTTATGGGGACTCTAAAATACTTTATGATTGGCTGAATAGGAAAAATAACTGCTCTACATATACATTATTGCACATCTTGGATGAGACTTTGATATTGATCTCATATTTTGACACTTTCACTTGCTCACATATTTACAAGGAGCAGAACGGAGCTGCCAACAACTTATCCAAAGAGGCTGCAATCAGGGAACTGGGCTTCTGGATGATCAAAGAATAGGAAGGAGAAGCCTTCTATCAATATTATCATAAGCCTTTTATGGATTTAAATGTTTAATTCGTGACATGTTACTGGTTATGTTCATATTTTTTTATCAGGCATAAGCCTTTTTTGGTTGTATATACGGTCTCTATACATGTTTACAGTTCTTATCATATGACTCATAGTTATGTTGTTATTTCTGTTGCCCCCTACGTGGAACAAAGGCAACATTTCTGTTATACATTATTTTGATCACGCACAGCATATGCATCAGCATCTACAGCATGTAATTTCCTCTTTTATAATGAAATTATGATTTTTCCTTATGGGAAAAAGAAACTGAAGTTCATGCCCTTAAGTCGAATTAACTAAGATAGACTCCTATTTTTAAGGAATCAACACAATAAAATTGAACTTCAATTCATTAACTCGAATTGAGTGTTCTTAACTGAGTGACAAGAGCCATGTCACCTCAATTAGCTCCTCCAAGTTGTCTGTTGATGTGGAATTTCGAATTTCCTCAATTTGATCAAGGCAAAATCAAAATTGAGACTTTCTTGCTACTTTTTCAACACCCCCTCTTAGCAAGAAAGGGATTATCAACCACCCCTATCTTTCACATGAGGAATCTACTCCATGCAACACCTCTCACTATTGTTGTTGCTAGTGCAATATTTGCAACTGATAATCATCTAAAAAAACAAATTGAATCAACTGTGTTTGCAACTGTCTACTAGGACAATTGTGTTGCTGCTAACTAAACTATTGAGCCTCCTGATTTTCTTTCAACACTCTTCTTCACTCCTCAGTATCTAACAAACACTAATCGTCTTGATACTAAATATTGTGGCCCCCCATAGCCAGGTAATGATCTATGAAGAGAATCCCTCAATGGACCTTGCCCAATTTTTTACAACTCTTGGACTAAGGATCTACATCACTCCACTTCACTCCTATAGTATAGTTGCATGTGCTCCCTCTGCCCACTTGACTTGAATTATCCCCTTACTGTAGGTTTTTTCTTTAGTGGATTTCTCCACACTTCCTCCTCTCTTCCTCTCCATTTGTGTTAGCTCCACAGCTTCTTGAGGCTCCTTCTAAGGCTGCATGTTGAGAACTCTAACGTGCTCCCTCTCAATCACCATATCTCTAGTCTTTGACTTTATCCTCAAGGTTGTGCATGCATATTCTACCTCGAGTGCATACAATTTCTTGACTCAAACATCGATCTGCTTCACATCGCTCGTGACTCTGTACCTCAAGAATTCCTTTCCTTTCCTGAAGATCACATCATAACCACGGTCTTCCAAAATTGTAACAGAGATCAAATTTTTCTTTAGGCCTGGAATTAACATGACATCCTTGAGTCTGAGAGGGGATCTCAACTCCCTCTGAAAGGTAAGTGTACTAATCATGGTCGACTTATACCTTCTGTCTTCTCCAAACTCAATATACATATGGAGATATTTCTCCTCCAGGTCACTGAAAAACTCTCTACATCCAATCATGTGGAACGAGGCACCTAAATCCAAGTACCACACACTCCCCATCTTAGTGTTGGCCATGCATGCGATAAGGGTGAAATCTAGCTCAAATTGTGAAGCCAAATCTTCACGAGTTGCTACTACTACAGACTCCTTGCTAGACTTTTTGTGTGTACACTTAGTAGCATAGTGCTTGAATTCATGACAATTAAAGCATTTAATTTTGGACAAGTCTTTTTGCTTGCCCTCTTGGTTGGATTTAGCCTCACCTTGGGAATTTTTTCTCTTGGCCTTCATTCCTTTGCTGGCTAGAGAAAAGTCCTCTTCCTCTTATTTGGATGAGGTCCCATCTCCTATATTCCGCCTTATCTCCTCTTGGAAAAAATCAAACCATAACCGCTCCCAATTCGGTAGTTTCTCCCTCCCATTCACTAAATATTGATAGCTATGCCAACTCTAGGGAAGGCCCGAAAGGGCTACACTTACCAAGTCATCTTCAGGGACAGTAACACCGACCTCGCCCAGTTCATCATGACATTGTGTGAACCTGCTCAGATACCACGGTATAGTGTCATTCTTTTGCATCTTAATACTTCAAAGTTTATTCTTAAGTGCTAGCTTCCTGTGGTCACTACTATTCTCAAACAATTATGTTAGTTCTTTCCACATCACAAACAAAGTTTCTTTTCCATGGATATTTGAGACAATATGATCTCGTACTTCCTCCAAGAATATTCTCCTCGCTTTTCATACATCTTTCTTCCACTATGCAAGGTCCTAGAAATTAGCTATTGGTGGTCTTGAAATAGTTGTCTTGACATATTCAAGCAATCCATTGTCATCTAATACTACCTCCATTTGGTCCTTCCATGCAACAAAATTTGAGGTGCCTTCCAAGGCATACTCTAGCCTTAGTCCATTGAAGGACATCTTCTTAGCTCTAAAGAAATCCTGCTAAACTAATCTTCAAATTCAAACCTCTGAGAAAAAAAATTGAATTTCCTTCTCTAATGTGAATCAAGCTCTGATATCATGTGGAAATTAAAATGTATATTGGTGACTGCTCATGAACTTTTAATCAAAATCATAAGACATAAACCTACTCTACTACTATGCAGACATTAATTCACAATTTAGAACAAAAATCTTAGACATGAAATAAGAAATCACACACATGCAAATAGTATCTTTCCTAGGGAAATCAAACTACTAACAACCCTAATGTCTTCTTTCATTAATTTGATGAATAGAGATGTATTACAATTTCTTTTCTCAATTGAGCACACCCTGCAAGTGCATAACCTATCTCTCTACTCACAAAAGGCCTCTGACCTAGACTTAGTCAATTTCTGCCTCTGCTTGAGCCCCTATTTGCTTGCACAATTAATTAGGAATTTCGTCCAAAATGCTTGCGAAATTCATTAAGGTTGATCACCTAACCTCATGCAACACCTGTACACTCAACTAGTTTACAACTACTCGTTAACTGCCTTGGAAACTCCACCACAACTAGGCAACTCGTATTATTTGCATGCATGAGCTAATTATTAGCTAATTGATCAGTTAACTAGATGATCTTTGAGTTAGACTGATGTCCCACTACTTAACTGACCACCAACTAGTTCTATTAACAGTTAGAACTAGTTTAATGCATTATAACTAAAATTAACTCAACCTAGGCTCCTAAAATTTAGGAATCACACCATACAACTAAAATTCATGCCCTTAACTCGAATTAACTGAGCTAAAATCTTATTTTTTTAGGAATGTTGGGTAGAAGAAGCCCCGCGTAATGGTCATCGGGCACAAAGCTGGAAATTGTGGGTAAAGATAGGGTAAAGACTCCGCGGGAAGCGCGGAGCGCAATTTGTAATACATTGAGTCAAAGGGTAGTCCGCCCAAAAATATTGTAAAGAATTCTAAGTTGATTCAGCCCACCCATGGATCGCGGTCCATGGAAATGCATAAATAGAGCGAGGCTCTTTGGGCAGAAGTAGTTAGTTTTTGGATAATGAATGAACTAAATGGTAATGGGTTCATGAGCTAAAAAGTTTTGAAGCATCTGTAAGTCCGAGTCGAGGGTAGTGGGTAGTGGATAGAGGCTTTGCAGCTGTGTGTGCAGAGGCTTGGTAGAGTTCGCAGCTGTGTGCGCGGACCCCTGTGGCTGAGTGCACAGGGTAGATCTAGATGTATCGGGGATAAAGAGGAAATAAAGATAAGCTGATTTTGAAACTCTGTGTTAATATGAGTTGTTGCAGATCTGGTTGATTTATGATTGATGTTTCTATTGATTCTTTATACACATACTTATGTTCTAGGTTAATACAAATCTATATCTCTGTTAAGTGTGCACACTGGTTATCTTGATTAATTTTTTGCTTAAATACCCTCATAAGTAGATCAGATCTATAACAAACCCTTAAGTACTTCTTATTGAAAAGTAGCCCTGTTTCGGATCTGCGTGGAAACAGAGTAGCGTGAGGTTGTAGAATGGTGCGCAAAGTCTCCAGACCACATCTAGACATCCCAAGGGTGTGGAAACCTGGTTCTAGCACCCTCCCCTGCTACCTCGGGTGAGACCTCAGTGCACGCTCCACGGGCTGTTGCCGAAAGGGTCGGTAGCTGCAGATTTGTTTGGCTAAATAACTCTTCTGAACCTAGGTCAGGCCCATATAAGCCAACAAATGGTTCCATTTTTGGGACCGGCATCTGCCTAAGGGGTGTCTGATGTTGGGATGCTGAAACTCTATAAAGAAAGAAGTTTAGGATCGAAGGGATGAGGAGCAAGAGTAGTTCAGGGTACATCGACATGCAAACCAGAGGTTGAAAATGACGAGCATGATCCAACTGCTGGTACTCAAAGGAGCAGGAAGCAAAGATCCAGAACAATTTTGGTTCGTGGTAACATCGGTATGGGATGCATATAGAATTACAGACAATAATATCAGAAAGGCTACCTTAGTGAGTGCGCTGCAGGACCAAGCGCTAACGTGGTACATAAAGTACTCAAGCGATCACCAAATTGCAGGGACAGCGGAGATCCGAACCGAAATAAAGAAAGAATTTAGCCGACTGAAGTCAGAAACACAGTCAATCATAGGTTTCAAGGAGATCACAATGATGCCTAGTGAAATCTTGTGGGACCTATATCAAAGACTGAAAAGTACCATCTGTGAAGCAAACATGACACTATCGGATGCGCAGCAATGCGCTTGGTTTGTGGCGTCATTAACACCAAATCTGAGGACGGCTTTGTCACAACAAAAGATCTCAACCCAGGCTAAATCCTTGGAGACAGCGATGAGGTTGCATGAGACTCCATTACAAGACTCAGGGTTGGGAGTTCAGAAAATCCAAGCGCAGATACAAAACTTGTGTTTGGAAATGAAGAAATAAAAATAGGACCAGGCACCTCACCCAAAAGCTCGAGAGGAAGTATGGTGTATAAAGTGTAGAAGCCAGGTTCACGATAAAGATCACTGTCTAGTCTTTGCGAACTATGGGGCAATGGGGGGACCAACCCCATTGTGACCAGAGGTACAGGCAGGGCCAAGCACGGTGCCTGCACTCTGGTGTGTGATATGTCAAGAGGGAGGAAAGTATGCCACAGACAACTGCCACCTATTACAGAACATGAGACAACCCCCCCAGTAGCTATTTTGCAACTTTTGCAGATCAGTGGGCCACAAGGAACGAGACCGCCATAGTAATCAATTATTGATGGACCAGTCACCGACCTATAGAATGCAGACTGAGGCACAAGGTCAGGATCCAGCCGCGGTGATCACACGTGGCAGGTTCCAAGGACGCGGACGAGGACGAGGCAAAATGGGGCTAGGAAGGGGTCGTGGGCAGCTAATCTGTTACAACTGTAGAGGACCAGGACATTATGTGCGGGACTGTACCAACCCAACCAGAATATCATGCACTTACTGTGAGTAATTCGATCATGAGCTGATATATTTCCCCACACTAATAGCACAAATTCGTGAAAAAAGGGCAGCGCCACCTACGATGATACAAAACGTACAAATGATGAGGTCTGAACCCCGCAACGAAGACCCCAAAGTAAACATGGTACTAAGGAATGGCATGACCACAGGAGAGGAAAAATGGAACTTAACTAAGGAGGACGCAGGGGGTGGCAGGGAGACATATCTAGAAGCTAGGGAGAGCTTCACAGAGGTCTCTAACCTGAGTAGTAGGGATCACCCTGATCCAGACAGGGATCCCTTGATGCTAACTACCTTTTTAGAGACATGCATAAAATTGCTTCATGACAATAGGGTAGTTAAAGGCTTACAAGAATTGATAAATAGATGCATAGGGTGGAGTGAACCTTGCGTAGTTCGAAAATTGGGAAGACATGCATCGCGAACTGGGCGGGAAATGTGATTAACGGCATAGATTGGCAATTATGTGATGGATCGAGTCATTTTGGACCTGGGCTCAGATGCAAACTTACTGCCTAAATAGATTTGGGAGTGCATGTGTAAGCCTACACTACAATGGTCTACTATTCAATTGCAAATGGCAAACCAACAGAAGATCCTGCCCATGGGAAGGCTGAAAGGAATTACGGTAGATATCGACATCACAAGCACCTGGATGGACTTTGAAGTTATTGAAATCATGGATGAAAATAACCCTTACCCTACATTATTAGGAATAGACTGGGCCACCGACATGAATGGGGTTATTAATTTAAAGAAGCGGACAATGATATTTGAGAAGAAGTTTCTCCGCGTAGTCATTCTGATGGATTTGGTCGAAGGACCATGCTACACAGAACCTGCATGCAACAAAGAAGGGGATGATTGATTGGATTGTATCTACAAAATTGTTGACAAGCCAATATAAGAGAGGAGAATGTCACGGGGCTATGCAGAATCTTGCACCGACGATTCAGATGAGGAAGAAGAGTGGTGGCGTAACGTGTTGAACAGAGCAACCACGTTACACTACAACATGATGACCAAATCTCTATATTGCGTTAGAACTCAGGACCGCGATCTATCGATGTATGACGGGCTAACAATAGTAGATGAATTCCTGGTGAAGTTTGAAAGCGTGATACCAGAGCACCAATGGTTTGATGCATTAAAATCGACATTGCGCGTGACACTTGCACGATGGTGGGGCACTCATGAAGGAACTTTTGAATACTAGCACGATTGCAGGCACATGATGTAGATAAGACTACGAATAACAGAGAAATACGATGGACGAGATGACCCATGCATGCACCTTACCGGATGGACCAAATGTTATGGTGAGGAGCGTTAACCAAAGTGGGTTCACTTATTTTATCATACCTTGGATGTCATCCCAAGGAACTGGTATACTGAAACAGAGCTCCGACATGGCACCGGTGAGTGGGATATCTTGCGCAAAGGGTTTCTGTCGACATTCCTCTTTGAAGACCAATGGATGGATACCATGGATGACACATTACAGCTAGTGAAGGCTGCCATTTTCAAAATGCCACTAGAACCAGAAGAACTCGTGCAGCCAGACTAGTCATGACAAGTGAGCCAGCCCCTGGAATGTTACAATGTACAGGTAGAAGATGATGAGGATGACCCATGAAACATCAATATTCCGAAATTAGAGGGGAGTCGTGAGGTGCGCGAACTTGAAATTGAAGATCCAGACATCATGGCGCCATTGAAAATGAAACAAGTAAATATCATAACAGAAGAAGAGCTGAAGTATGCAACATTTGGGGACTATTGGGACGATGCCATGGTGGAAAAGGATGTCGAGTTGCTTCAGGAATATTGAGATTTATTCCCAACAATAATCACAGAGTTAAAAGGGATCCTAGGAGACCTGGGAGTGATGAAGATGGATGTGAAGCCAGTTAAGCAGCGACCCTACTGGTTGAATCCAAAATACAAAGCAAAGGTCTGCGACGAATTGGACAAAATGTTGGCGGTAGGAATCGTTGAACTAGTCGAGGAGTCTGACTGGGTAAGTCCTATGGTAGTGCAGGAGAAGAAATAGAGGGTGAGATTCGCATCTGCATGGATCTTAGGAAACTCAATGATCCCTGTGTTAACGATCCATTTCTGATGCCCTTTACAAATGAGGTACTAGAAAATGTGGGTGGACAAGAAGCCTACTCCTTCACGAACGGGTTCTCATGGTACCACCAGATCAAGATCGCAAGAGAGGACAGGAGTAAAACAACGTTCGCCACTTAATGGGGTTATTTTTAGTATACAGTGATGCCCTTTGGCCTGAAGAATGTGTCGGCAATATTCTCATGCATTGTGGTAGCTGCATTCAAGGAATTTATACACAAGTTCTTAGAGGTCTATCTTGATGACTGGACCATATTCGGACTGGTTAAGAAACATGTCGCGAGCTTACGGTTAATGTTGGATACTTGCAGACGACACCAAATTGCACTAAACCTGAAGAAGTGTACTTTCCTCATTCCTTTCAGGAACTTGCTTGGCCATGTGGTTTGTAAGCAAGGTCTAATGGTGGATCCAGCAAAGATCGTTGTCATACTCAATCTGCAAGTGCTTCAGAGTGTCAAACAACTACGTGCCACATTGGGACACACGAGCTACTATCAGAAGTTCATAAAAAGCTACGCCCAGATCACGGCTCCAACGGAACAGTTGCTGAAGAAGGATGCTACTTATTGCTAGAATGAGGAGTGCAACAAAATTTTGGAAATGCTTAAGGAAAAGATGGCATCTGCCCCTATATTGGTCTTTCCAAAATTGGACGTTGAATTTCATGTGCATGTTGATGCATCGTATATCGCATTGGGGGCAGTACTTACTCAACCAGGAGCGGAGGGAATTGATCACCCGATTGCATTCGCAAGTTTCCGGTTGTCAAAAGAGGAGAAGAATTACTCCACTATTGAGTAATAAGGATTAGCGATGGTATACGCGCTTCACAAATACCACCACTATCTGTTGGGAGGCCACTTTAAGATGTATATTGATCACTTGGCACTAAAATACCTAGTGAATAAGCTTGTATTGGGGGGGCATATTTGTAGGTGGTTGTTGTTATTCCAAGAATATGACTTCGAGTTCATATTAAAGTTGGGACATCTAAACACAGGCCTGAATCACCTCTCCCGAATTGAGACTGGCGAAGAGCCCACAAGTTTAGAGGATGGACTCCCGGATGCACAGTTGTATGCAGTGCACGTAGCGAAAGGCCACTTTGAGGATATAATCCATTTCTTAACTACAGGAAGTACCACGCCGCAGAGATATCCTGTTCAACAGAGGAAGGAATTAGTAATATGCACAACAGAATTTACCGTGATTGCAGGGCACCTCTACAAAATGGGTAGTGATGAAATCTTACGCAGGTATGTCCCAGAGTTCAAACAAGGACAAATCCTGACCGAAGCACATGGGGGGGTTGCTGGAAGACATTATGAGGGTCATGCCACTGCCCAGAAGATTCTTCGTGCAGGATTATGCTGGCCCACTTTGCATCAATATTTGAAAGCATACTGCCGAGCCCGTGATGTATGTCAACGGATGGGGAAAACATCGCGGCGGGATGAAATGCCACTCAAGCCATAGATGAAACTACAGCCATTCAAGAAGTGGGAAATCGACTTTTGTAGGATTTATCGTGCCACAAGGGAAGACGAGCATGCACTATATCATCACTGCGATAGAATATTTGACTCTATGGGAAAAGGCGCAGTTGGTCAAGGAGTACATGGCTGCGACAGCTGTGAAGTTTTTGTTCGAGAACGTGCTGACAAGGTTTGGATGTCCCAAAATTCTCATGAGAAATCAGGGAACGCACTTTTTGAATGAAACGATTAGTGCACTCACTGAGGAATTCTAGTTATATCACCATTAAAGTACGCCATACCACCCGCAAATGAATGGGACCATTGAAGCATTCAACAAAATTTTGGAGACTGCATTAACCAAGGTCTGTAATGCGCAGTGAAATGATTGGGACTTGCGCATCCTGGCTATGCTATGGGCATATTGAACCATGTGCAAGAAGTTTACAAGACATACACCTTTTCAGTTAGTCTATGGCAAGGAGGCCATTATGTCTATGGAGTACATTGTGCCTAGTTTGCGAATAGCGGCAATCATAGGAACGGCAGACTGCGGGGCTTTGGAGGAATGGCTCGCGCAGCTCAAGGAACTAGAGGAGGAATGGTTTTTAGCTAGCTTCCATCAACAAGTACAAAACAGCGGGAGAAAGTGTGGCATGATCACCATATCAAGGTGCGCACTTTCAAGGAAAATGATCTCGTATTACTATACAACAGCAAGTTCAAGAAATTCCCTGGCAAACTCCAAATGCATTGGTTGGGACCCTATGTCATCAAAGAAGTTATCGATGGGGGCATAGTTCAGCTTGCCAAACTCAATGGAGACCCCTTCTTGGGAAGAGTGAATGGTAGTCGCTTGAAGCTCTACACGGGTGGGCTGACCCCCAGACTAACCATTCGAAGGACAGTCTCACCGCTCCATCTAGTTGAAAGAGAGTGGAGGACCATAAATCAATCTAGGGGAAGGATGTGTGATTGCCAGGGTGTGTGTAGATTTGGCCAATCACAAGGGTTGCGGTTGCACGGAAAGGAGTGCATTGTTGCGTTGATAAGAGGAGAGGTGACTACTGTTGTCACTATTCATGACAAGATGTCTAAACTATGGCAAAAGGGAGTGGGCAGAGCGCAATTAAGAGAAGGTGTACGAGCCAGATATGGAACAAGCTGCCAAAAGTTTAACATGAGGACGCCAAAAAAGGCAGGAGCCAGTGAATTTGAAATTCGAAATGCTTATAAATCACAGAAGGGCATCCACCGGGCGACCTACACTTTTGGAAAACACAAGCTAGTTATTGATATGGAACTTTTCATTATCTCTGCACAAGGAGTAAGCCCGAGGGTGGTGGTCTGGCCAATGGAAAGGAAACACTCTTTGAGGAACAAGGTGTTGATAGCCGCAAGAGCCACGTAGAGTTCAGCATCAACAATAGGGAATGTACCAGAAAATGGGAGACATGAAGCAGAATTGGTCCGGTTACTGCCGCCTCACCCAGGGGAAGGCCCGTGAACTACAATAGAAAAGAGAAAGGATGAAACGAAGGAGACCACTAGTAGAAATGCAGATAATAACTCATCTCTGATGTACCTTGAGGATTGGGATCTCGCAGACAGCTGCAAAGGTCTTGCAAAATTGCAACACAAGCTATAGCAGACAGTGCGAAGAGCAGATACGAAGGTAGGCAGTCACTGCGGTGGTACAAGGAGGTCCCGTATGCGGCTCCCCCACTAGAGCTAAAACCTAGGAGGGGGTGTTCTATGTTAACCGAGCAGAGCAGAATGAGCATTATCAGTTGCGAGCATCGGTAATATCAATGAAGCAGGAGCCAGACGGAACGTTGCAAGAGACAACAAAGGAGAAGCAGGACGAAGAGCCTCACTCGAAGAGGAGGTGAATCGCGAAGCCAAGGTAGCACCTCTCGCCGCACCAACGAGTGACTCAGGACGAGTCACAATGATTGTGTTGGGGGACTGTTGGGTAGCAAAAGCCTCGCGTAATGGTCATGGGGCACAAGTGGGTAAATATAGGGTAAAGACTCCGCGAGATGCGCGGAGCACGATTTGTAATACGTTGAGTCAAAGGGTAGTCTGCCCAAAAATAATGTAAAGAAATGTAAGTTGAGTCAGCCCGCCAATGGATCATGGTCCATGGAAGTGCATAAATAGAGTGAGGCTCTATGGGAAGAAGTAGTTAGTTTTTGGATAATGAATGACCTAAATGGTAATGGGTTCATGAGCTAAGGAGTTTTGAAGCGTCTTTAAGTCCAAGTCGAGGGTAGTGGGTAGTGGATAGAGGCTCTGCAACTATGTGTGCAGAGGATGGTAGAGTCTGCAGTTGTGTGCGTGAACTCCTGCGGCTGAGTGCGCAAGGCAGATCTGGATGTATCGGGGATAAAGAGGAAATAAAGATAAGTTGATTTTGAAATTCTATGTTAATATGAGCTATTGCAGATCTGGTTGATTTATGATTAATGTTTCTATTGATTCTTTATACACATACTTATGTTCTGGGTTAATAATGTCTGTTAAGTGCACGTACTGGTTATCTTGATTAAATGTTTGCTTAAATACCCTCATAAGTAGATCAGATCTATAACAAACCCTTAAGTAATTCGTATTGAAAAGTATCCCTGCTTCGGATTTGCACGGAAACAGAGCAGCGCAAGGCTGTAAAACGGTGCGCAAAGTCTCCAGACCACATCTATACATCCCAAGGGTGCGGAAACCTAGTTCCAGCACCATCCCCTACTACCTCGGGTGAGACCTCAGTCCGCGCTCCACGGGCTATTGCTGAAAGGGCCAGGAGCCGCGGGATTTGTTTCGCTAAATAACTCTTTTGAACCTAGGTCAGGCCCATATAAGCCAACAAGGAATCAACACAAACAAACTGAACTTCAACTCATTAACTCGAATTAACTGAGCTAGACTCTTATTTTTTTAGGAACCAACACAAACAAACTGAACTTTAACTCATTAAATCGAACTGAATGTTCTTAACTGTGTAAAAAGAACCATGTCACCTCAGTTAACTCCTCCAAGTTGTATGCTAATGTGGAATTTCGAATTTCCTCAATTTGATTAAGGAAAAATCAAAATTTACACTTTATTACTACATTTTCAACACTATCCTTGATAAATATGTGTAATCTTTCCCTAGGAATTTGACATATGCCCTTAAATATAACAGGCCTCAATCCTAGGATAGATGGCAATGATGAAAAAATTGGCTATGTTGGAAAGAGAAAAGGAATCTTGCCAAAACTTCCCTCCCAAGACACAATTTAGTATGGAAAGACCTCTTAAGAATAAGGCACCTGTATGAGACTACACTACTCAATAGAATGTTCCAAATACCCTCACTTGAACCAACTTGGTGGGACATGAGGAGACACATGGGTGTCATCCCTGTGATGACTATCATACCTAGGAAGAGTGTCCATACCATCAAGCGGAGGAAGAGGAAGCCCCAAGCACCTCAATGTCATCATGACGATTCTCCTTTAAATTTCTTTCTTATTGACTCTAACTTCCATCTAGATCCTGATCAAATCCATGGTAATCCTACAAATGATCAAGATGAGTGAAAAATGGTTGTGGAAAACAATGGAAGGTTTAAGGGATTGTAATACTCTAGAAGAAATGCTAACCAAGGCCAAGAAAGTTCAAGATTTGACATTATCCCAAAAGAAGGATAAACCTCATGTACCATCAAAGAACATGCTTTAATCAAAACCTCAAAAGTATAACGTTTCTTTGGATGTTTATTTGACCTATGTTTTGGATAAAGTGAATGTGTAGGTTCCTCCTTTGGAGATAGCTAAACTTGGGCCCTAAAGAGGGAACATTAGGCAGGATTTCAACTTTTAATAAGAGCCTAAGTATCCTCCAAAAATTCTATAAAACATGTATATTAATAATAAAAAAATAAGGACACGAGCCATTTTTGTTGTATTTAGTAATAAATAATCTCATTCTGCATAATTTCATGATTGATTTTGGTGCCTCTACAAATGTAATGCCTTTGAGAGTCATGCTTCAAATAGAAATATATATCACCAGGTCTTATAAAAATGTATGTTCCTTTGATTCAAAATCTATACCCGTACATGGACTTATAAAATATGTTAAGGTATCCTTGGTGGACAATGAAGATATATCTGTGTTGATGGATATTGTATTCATTAATGGGCTTGATTTTTAGGGAATGTTAGTATCAAGGAAATAATGTCCTTCAATTGGGGGAAATTATAGATGGACTTGTCATATGTAATCCCCACCTTTGATGGAACACCATTTATCTTATATAGGGAACCACAAATGCCTAATCATGTCGAAGATATGGAATCTTTCCCATTCTGTGAGCCTATTGAAAAGCCAAGGATTACCAAAGATCATAAGGGTGTAGTTCAAGATCAGTCCACAGGGCCTCCACAATTGAAATAACCCAATCGTTATTATAACATTTGTCATATAAAAAACACCAACAAGAAACAAATGCTTTCCAAGAGGTAATTGGTCCAAAAGAAAAAAGAGAATACCAAGTAGGTCATCCTCTTCTTGTGGATAAGGATCCTATTTGTTGGATGTGGAGCGTAATTATCTTCTTGATTACTCAGAGGTTTTCCTTTTAGCCACGTTGGATCTGTTTTCGTAAGGATATGGAAACATTTCCCATTTAATCACCTATCAGGTGGTCCAGGGGGGTGACAATGAATTTTTTGAGCCTCGCCCCCAGTGAGGGTTAAAGGGCAGCGCCCCTGAAGCTAAAAATAGATGAAAATTTTCCTTGTAAAATAATGTAATTTCGTAATCAATTTGGGTAGTTCATTAGGAAATGCTCTGACAGTCAAAGTTATGTTAATTCAGGGTTTTCTTTTCCTTAGAAGGAAACCCTCAGCTTATATGAGGAAATTATATTTTGGTTGTGTATTATTATTTTGAGCAAGAAAGAGAGAGTAGAATGTGTGAGAGTGAAGAGCAAATTACAATGGATTTATCTTAGGTTGTATCTCTTCATTTTGTTGGATAATATAAAAGGAAGGACTGGTTGTTTCTCCATGGATGTAGCCCAAATTGGGTGAACCACATATATCTGTGTCTCTCTTGTTTTATGTGTTTCTATATTTGCATTTCTACAATATTTTGTGTATTTCATTGCTCCATTAATTAATTTATAACACTAT
>APFE030225427.1:94102-117733 GCA_000404065.3 Pinus taeda | reverse complement strand
CAGCCTTCAATGTTTTGAGACTTTTTCTGGCGTCGTGCCATAGCTAATTCTTTTGACCGAGTTAATGATTAACTCAGAATCAGCTTCTACAATCACATTTTGGCAGTTATCCTGCTTCATAAAATCTAAACATTGCTCCAGAACCATTAATTCCACCATGTTGTTAGTGGCTCTTCCTAAATGGCAATGGAAGATGAAAGAATACTTCCGTCTTCATCCCTTAACGCCCCTCCAAAGCCAGTAGTTCCCAGGTTTCCTTTTGAATCCCCATCAATGTTGTATTTCAGAAAACCCTGAGGGGGAGTGTGCCAGAAATCCTTCTCAGTATCCATTTTCATTACCTTCCTATCTAGGCCTTGAGGAATAAGCCCCTGCATACCTAGCTGACTGAGAATCCTGATTCCAGCTTCTGAGGGTGGATTCTTAGGGGGATTTCGCATTGTAGTGCCAAGCGTATCCTTAAGTTTTTTTAAGATCTACTCAAACAGTCCTTGCGAGGGACTCTTTTCATTTTTAAAGATTCTCTTGTTCCTTTCTTTCCAAACATTCCATATAATTAAGCTTGGCATAAGAGCCCAGGCTAAGCCAAGAAATTCATAATCAGAAAAAGTTTCATCTCCAACTGTTTAGGGTATTGATAATACTCCCTTTGTCCCTATCGATCTGTTGGAAAATGGTGCAAATGTATCCCACAACTTGGAGGTGAAAATGCAAGTATTGAGAAGATGTTCCATTGTCTCCTCTTTGGCTTCACAGAGTTGGCATTTGGAAGGCCCAGAACACCCCTCTTCTGAATGTTATCCCAATTCAAAATTTTCTTATGATGAACCAGCCACATGAAGAGTTTAATCTTCATCTAACCTTGATGCCTCCATAGTTACAGCCAAATCCTATCCAGAACATGGGAATCCAGCACAAGGAGAATGCGTTTTGCCCCATTAAGATTAAAGGTGCCCTCATTATTGTTGCGCCATCTAAGTTGATCCTGCCCCCTTGTCACTAAAATCTTCCTTTGTTCTAACACTTTCACAAGTGCCTCTGCTTTTGCCTTCACAGGGTTGTCATCCTTGTAATCAATGTTCCTCCAGGTTCTCCATTTTCCTACACTGTTAGTACGATCCCAAAAATCTTTTACCTTAGATAACCCTTGGGTGTCTGTCTCGTTCTTGAGGTCCAAAAGGTCCTCTTTTAATAGTATAGGTTCTTGTTTCCATTTATCCTCCCAGAATAAAGCTAGATCTCCCTCTCTGATTTCCTAGAAGTTGTTTTTTTGTACTAAGCCTATGTTCTCCCAGGCCTTATTCCAAATGTATGAGCCCTTTATACTTCCAGACATCCTTATGTGATCATTATTTCGC
Source organism: Pinus taeda (assembly GCA_000404065.3). NCBI lineage: Eukaryota > Viridiplantae > Streptophyta > Pinopsida > Pinales > Pinaceae > Pinus > Pinus taeda. The sequence goes on along the minus strand of APFE030225427.1, from coordinate 116,375 downwards.
CAAGAGCTGGCATATTTTTCTTTCCAGATGCTAGCCCACTAAGCACTTGGATATTTTACCTAACGCCACCATAGTTTAGCCCCTAAAACGTTGCTAAAAATCTTTGGATCATCCAATCCAAGACCCTTATGGTTTTTGGGTTTACAGATTTTCTCCCAGGATACTAAGGCCCATTTAATCTTTCTCCCACTTACCCCAAGGAAAGTTTCTTTAGATGGTTCTAAATTGATGCAAGACTCCTTTTGGTGATGGGAGTGCTAATAGCATGAAAACTGGGATTGATTGAAGAACATCCTTTGTAAGCACCAACCTATCAGCTAAGTTTAAAGATTTGATAGTCCATTTCCTGATTTTATCCTGCATATTATTAACCACTGGCTCCCAAATGCTCTTGTGTAGAGGTTTAGCAGTTAGAGGAACTACCAAATATTTTGAAGGGAGGACATCCCTTTGAAAGCCCAGAATTTTGGAGATATTCCTCTGAATAGAAATATTGGTATTAAAGAAAAATATATATATATATTTGGATAGATTAACTTCCATACCTGTAGCCATGGCGAAGTCATTCAGGATTTTCTTATACACTAGAGCTTCTTTGACTGTGGGGATTCCCTGCAGCATGGTATCATCAACAAATTTTTGATGAGCCAAGGCCTGTCCATTCTTAGATAGTTGTAGGCCCTTAATCTTACCAACTTCTTTAGCATGCTTGATAGACCGACCAATTCCTTCCACCATGAGGATGAAGAGAAAGGGAGAGAGCGGGTATCCCTTCTTGAGGCCTCTTGAAGGAATAAAAGTCTCGAAGGGAGAACCATTAACCAATATTGAAAAGCTGGAAGAAGTTACCAGGGCCATGACCCATCTAATCCAGTTATGATTTAACCCAAAAGCAATAAGAACTTTCCTGATGTATGTCCAGTTCAACTTATCATAAGCTTTGGCTAGGTCCAATTGCATGATCATTCCAGCCTTCCTATGGCTAGTCAATGAGTGCACCACCTCGTGCACTTTAATGATGTTATTGAGAATTTGTCTGCCTTCCACATAACCAGATTGTTCCACATAAACTAGTGTAGGAAGAAGAGGTTTGAGTCTATTGGCCACTACCCTGGATATTATCTTGTACACCACATTGCATAAAGCTATGGGTCTAAACCTGTTTGGAGTTTGAGCATTGTCCTGTTTAGGGATCAGGGAGATGAAGGAGGTATTGAGCACCTTCAAAATAGTTTCGTTCATCTTGGAATCTTCCACTACATTCAGAATATCATGTTTAACAATATTCCAGCAAGCGAGGTTTGAGTCTATTGGCCACTACCTTGGATATTATCTTGTACACCACATTGCATAAAGCTATGGGTCTAAACCTGTTTGGAGTTTGAGCATTGTCCTGTTTAGGGATCAGGGAGATGAAGGAGGTATTAAGCACCTTCAAAATAGTTCCGTTCATCTTGGAATCTTCCACTACATTCAGAATATCATGTTTAACAATATTCCAGCAAGCTTTAAAGAAATCCACATTGAAACCATCAAGGCTTGGCTCTTTGCCATTCTGCATTTCTTTGAGTACCTCACTAGCCTCCTCTTCAGTCACTGGCCTATTAAGGTTGAAATTATCCTCTCTAAACACCAGCCTTGTTATATGTCTTGTTAAGTCCCTGATGAAATGCTCTCTATCTGAAATGGTTTCCTTTTCTATACCTCAAAAGCGTTGAACTAACACAGCTTCTATCTCCTCATGGGAGTTAAGAAGATTCCCTTCCTCGTCCTTGATCGAAAAGATCCTATTGTGAGCTCTATTTGCCATGGTGGATCTGTGGAAAAATCTAGTGTTTCGCTCTCCTTCTTTTAGCCATTGAACTCTAGATTTTTGTCTCCAAAATATTTCCTCTTGTTTATATAGATTCTCCCAATATTAATGATGTTTGGCTACTTGATCACTTATGACTTTGTCAAATCCATCCGAGATAAGGGCTTGGTTGATTTCCTACATTTTATTTTCAACAGATTTGTTTGCTATAAAAATATTCCCAAATTCATTATTGTTCCATTCTTTGAGCCTGAGCTTGATGTGCTTTAGTCCTTTGTGTATAAGGAACATTCTTGTACCTTGAATTTGCAAATCTTTTGACCACCATTTTTCAATATTGCTTATGAAATCTGGGTGAGTAAGCTAGATATTCTCAAATCGGAAAGGTTTATTCCTGGGGGTACCAATGCCCTGAACCTCCAATTGAACCAGCTAGTGATCTGAGCCTCCAAAGGGGAGAACTTCACTGTCATTTCCTTGTCAATGAGCATAAGGTCCTCTGAGATAATGAATCTATCTAACTTTGAGGCTACATGAGACTCTCCTCCTCTTTTATTGTTCCAAGTAAAGAGACCATTGCTTGTATCAATGTCAACTAGTTTCATATTGCCTATAAAAGTTTGAAATGCTAAAGAGTCTTTGCTTAGAGTTCTGGTCCCCCCCTTTTTCTCTGAAAGTGATATGATCATATTGAAGTCCCCCCCCCATGATCCAAGGTATTCCTGCATGTTTTTCTCTGAAATCCACAAGGAATCTAGAAACCTGAGTTTATCATCCATTCTTTGAGGGCCATAAAAATTGGTGACCAGATAGGTATCCCTATCTCCCACAAGTTGAATAACCACTAATAAATAATTCCTAGATGCCTCAGCATCTATTATGCCAATCTTTTGGGGGTTCCAAAGAGTGAGTATGCCTTCTGTTGTAGTCTTTGCTTTGACTTCTAGAAACTCAAATCGATTGAGCCATTTGCTATGTATTTGTTTTATCTTTTGAATGGAACATTTAGTTTCCTGGATAAAGATCATATCCAGAGCTGCTTGCTTCATTCTATTACTAAGTATTCTTTGTTTTCTTTTACTACCTAGACCCCTGATATTCCAAGATGTGAAATTCATTATTAAATATTTGTAAAGGAGTATCTGGTTAGATATTTCATCTTACCTGGATCTATAGCTTTCCACATTCCATCAATAGCTCATTCTGCTTTTTCCTGCCTCTTTTCTTTCCTGGTTTTCTAGGTGCTAATCCTGGTGTAGTTTTCATAGTTTTCACACCTTTGTTACCCTGGCTTTCAAAGTTTTTTTGCCTCTCTAGCCCATTAGCCTGAGTTTTCCATATGAACAGTTATTATAATCTATTTAAATCTTCTTGAGGTAACGAGTCTACCCCTCCCATGTTCCCTGTTTCAAGAACCCTTATAGATCTAGGTGTTCTCTGTCAAGAATCTCCTGTAGCTCGTGGTCCTCCATTTCCATCTCACTCTGGGTCATTTCTTGGTCCATCTCCAATTCTACATCACTCATCATAGTCTCTTTCTATTTATTAATATTTTGTGTTTGTTCATGGTCTTCTTCTTTCTCCTTCTCCCCTGAACTTCCTCCCATTGCCTGGTCTACTTTTGTTATCGCTTCATCTTCTTCAAGTACTTGGAACCTATTATGACTGACCTGTTGCCCTTCATTTTGATGTTGCTTTGGCCCCCTTTTCCTCTATGTACCACTTTATGAAATCTTTTAGAGTCTTTCATTGTATTAACTTTACTCTTGGTCTTTATTTTACTGAGAGGGTAGTCTCTGACTAGGTGCCCATGCTCATGGCATCTGCGGCATCTGAATGGGATATGCTCATAATCCACTATTTGCACCCATTCTTCATCAAAAACTTCCAAGATTACCTCATCCAGAAGAGATCCAGATAGATACATCTCCACACATATTCTTGCAAAGGATGTATATTTTCCCCTTCTGGTGGCCTCAGAAGCTTTGACAAAATGCCCTAGTTTATTTCCAATGGCAGTTAATGATCCAGTTTTCCAGTAATCAAGAGGTAGAGAGTAAAGTCTTACCCAGACCTGGATCGAAGTAAAATTCTCACGCTCCGAGACAAAATTCATAATGCATGGCCACATATAGAGGCCTCCTGCTGCATAGAAGTAGGGCCCTCCTTCAAACACTCTGTCTTTATCTTCAATATTTGTGAAGACCACAGTGAAGAATCCCTTTGACCCAAGATATAGGCCTATGCTTCCTTTCGGTTTCCAATGGTATTTAATCCATGTCTGTAAAGCTTTTTCAGTGGACGATAATCCCATGAATTTACAAATGATTGCATATGTCCACATGTGGTACCTGTGCGCCTGCAGAGTAGGATCATTTAAAACTACTCTAGGAGTGATCTCAGCTTTGGGTTTACATGGTCCCTTTTGTGTTTTGTCTTTTGTTCCCCGTTCTTTGTCTTCTTCCTCATTATCTTTTGTGCTATTATTCTCCCTTGTTTTGGTGCAATCTAGCTCCTCTTCAATGTTCCTTTTCCCTTCTTTTGAAGAACCTCTATCATTTTCCATTAGTTTCTTACCTCTGCTGGCCACATCTTGCTTGTAGGAGGGAGTGGAGCTCCCTCCTTTGCACCCTTCCATGGAGATCAGACCCTGTAGAAGTCTGGAAACCCTAGCTATTCACCCACCCAAACCCCCCAAATGTTTTTCCTCTTAGACCTTTGGAAAATTACAAATTCCTCCTCTTCTTTAACCTCTACAACCTCCTTGATTGTTGATTTCAAAGGTTGGATTGATTTTATTCCCTATATAGCTAGAGTAAGGATACCCTGTTGAGTAAAATACCTCTCCAGCTTCATAAATTTGTCCCATTTAGCTATGGGTGAACACTATTGTTTCTTTAATTTTAAATAATCTACGCCAAGCTCAAACTAAAGTTGATAAGTAGTATTTGGTAATTGTTGAATGAACTTATATAAAAGAGCTAATACATTGAAATAACTAAAAATAGAATTTACCAGTAATTGCCCAAAAACGGCTTCCTCACTACCATTTATAGTGTAAACCTGATCTTCTTGAGCCTCTTCGACTACATCTTGAAATTGTTGGTCTGATATATGCCAACCTGAAACAACCCAAAAGGATGCCATGTCAAACCTTTTAATATATCCACATTTTTCTATTAATTTTATGATGCTTCTATTAGCTTTAAGGATTTCAATATTCATTTCGTCAATGGCCTTCTTCCTTTATTTAACTAATAAAATTAATGGAATATAATCAATTGTGCTAGGAAAACCCAACAATTTAATAACTTCTTTGTCATATGAATTAAAAAAATTAATAATATGGTCAACCTCCTTCAGTCTTTCGTCCACTACAAGAATTATGTTCTTCATGTCTATATAAGCATTAGAAACAATAATTGTTTCACAGTGAAGCAAAATATTCACATAAGGTATAATCCTAATGATTCTTTCATTGATCATTTTCCATATTTTATTATTTGCATCAATTAATATGGCTCTTGCCAACATAATATTTTGTATATATGTTTGCAAGGACTACAATTCTTTTTTGTTTTTCTTTAATACTGATTGCACTCCTTCAATGTTCTCATCTTTATGTTTAACTTCATTTTCCCATCTCTGCAAAATTTGTTCCTTTTCCAGTTCCTGAGTTTTAATTTGTTCTTCCACTTCTTTATTCAAAGAACTTAATTTTATCTGAAACAATATTTTCCATTGTGCCTTGTTGAAGAACACTATCAACACTCACTTTATATTAATCTATTTTATTCTAATGCATTCTCTCCTTTTCCTCAAATTCTTTATTTAGCTTAACAACTTAATTCTATAAATATTTAAGTTGTGCTTCTTTTATATTAAGCATTCTTTGCAATTCTTGCACTTTATTTTTTCATGTTCTTTACATTGATATGCTCCAACTAAATCTGAGATCTCATACTCAGAAGAATTATAAGCTCTTTCAGGTCTCTAATTTATTTATCCCTTGATTTTGGTAATTGTTCATAATAGTGCCATCCTTAGGAAAGCCTGATAAATTGACTATCCTATTTTCCAAATCTTTAATATTATTTGTTTTGCTTTTGACAACTATCTTAGCCTTATTCAACTATACATCAACCCTGTTTAATAGATTCTACAACCTTTTGTTACTAGTAGTGTTCTCTATTTTCCTTTTAGCAACAACTTCTCATGTTTTCTTATACCATTCCACCACATTCATATTAGACACATAAGATAAATTAAAATTAATTGAAGTAGTTTTGGAACCAATGATATTTGTTCTAGACTTGTTATTTGGTTGAATAATAGTTAAATTAAAGGTATTTTGATCAAAATTAGTGGATGATATGAACCTGGGACTTGCACTGGAAGCCATTGCTTCACTAGTTGATTCATGTGTAACCTCTTTTCTCTTTGCAATAGTCATCACTTCTTTATTCCTTTCCCTTGTAAAATTTTTAGTATTTACATTCATGGGAATGAGTGTAGCTAGACCTACATATTCTTTAGGTTGCATTTATTTCAACAAACCTTGTAGTTGCTCTGATATCCAATTGAAACTTCTTCGCATACATACATACTTGTTTCTTTATCATAGTTTTCAATCCATGTATTAGTATTGGTCAACTTTTTAACTTTGAGATTAGACATATGGATATAAGCATATAAACCTATCATTTCTCGTAAATCAGAAATAATATGCAATGGATCATATTTCCAAGGATAAGCCTTTTCGAAACCATAGGAAATCAAATCATTTTCAATGATTTCCAAAGAAGATCCATTTCTAATCATAAAACGTAAAATATAAAGCAAAGAGTTGTGGGATAAAAAAAATTGGCAAACACTAAGGCTGACTTTCAAAACCATAAATTCTTATGATAGTGTACTTCTCAAAAAGATATTGATCCCCTGTATGGGTTTCCTTAGTTAACTATAAAATCTTCCTGAAATACTTTGGCATATTTTTAAGGGATTTATCAAGCAATTAGGCTTGAATGTGAAATAGGAAACAATCTGCAAATTTCAAACAACTTCCTTATATCCTCTATGGGTATAATACTTTAGTCCACTTGTCAACTTCCTTCACTCTTTCCTTCACATATTTAATTCGTCAGAATAGTCCTTTACCAACAAGATATTTTGAATAACAAAAAAGGGCTAGATGCATGAGATATGTAACATGTATGAATAAATCAAGATATGGCTTAGTGTTGAGGTACAAATGTATACTCTGAGCTAGATAACCTTGAAAATTAATCCTCATTTCATTAGGATTTATAATTATTTCCCTTATGCACATAAGGATAGTTTCATGCACAACTAATTCATTGTGATATCCTAAAATAACACTCAACAAAGGGACCATCACATTAAATTGTGGCTTCAGTACCTTACTAGCCACTAATAATTCAAATTTCATTAGTTGACTAGGGTTTTCAACTAGACTTTTTAAAAAGGTTAATTTTTTATATTCAACCCAAGTTATAAATTCCTCATTCAATTCATTATCACTAATATTATTTCCTTTCACAAGTTACCTCAACATTTTCGTCGTAGTTTCCTTGAACACTTCTAAGAAACTACGTCCATCTGTAGGCTGAACAATATTTCAAGCTGATGAATCATAAATTAGCTAAAAGAATAATTATATCAGAGATGAAATGAACACCCAACAATGTGTATCTCAGTAAACTAGTATTTAACATATAATTTTCCAATCTATCTAATTGGACATTCATCTCCAATTCACCTATAAGGACATGCATGACAATGTTTTGTATGTGAGTGTCACGGATTTGTGCTAACATATTAATGTAAACCTCATTCTGGTGTTCATTATTCATTCTAAATCCCTAAAATTTATGAGATACTATTAATGTGCTATAGTATGGCTTTGGAAAGTTGACATGTTTCCTAGATACTAGAATGGTAAGCTTCTACATTCACTCAGAGATCAAACTAGGGATCAAAAGCTAATTCCTTTTACTGTACCAATCCAATAAGGAGTGCAAAATGTAGGAAAATGAGAATTGATAACCCAATAACCTCAATTATGGTGAATTATTTCTGATTAATTTTCACATCACGCCACATTTACACCATGCTAAGTGTTTTGGTATTAAAATAATGTCATCGTGTATTGAATATACCAATTTCCATCTTTTATTACACCGGTGTTTCTTCCATATCCAACGACCCAAACTTCCTTGATCTAAATACCTCCATTTGCATCAACCTCCCCACTAGAATATGGTTTTAAAATCGAGTTGTGCTTCGGTGACATCCAATGAACCAACAATGTATTGTGCCCCAACTAGTAAGAACACTGAAATATACTTGCACCCCTAATGAAATCTAACAGTCCCGGTTAATCGCAATCAATGGTCACCATCTCCCATTAGACTCCAACCTACTTAGTGATTAACACTACCTTCCATTCCTGATGAGATCCAATAATCCACAATCATTATGGATCAATAGCCCTAGTTCTACCACCTAACCTATCACGTGCGACTACCAACCTATCACTCATGCCACAGTGTATATTAATTTATTTGATTTCATAATCCATAATATATATAGTTATTTTTTTAATTCATTGGATATAACCCACCTCAATGTAGGTCCCCACTGATTTAATGGTTGTGATCACCTGTCAAAATCCACAACTCACAACGATTGCGCCCCCCATGACGCTAGCAAGGAAGGCGAGGAGGATGGCTTAATCATGGTTCTACTACCTCCCCAAAACTCTACCATCCAATAGAAATTCCACCATGAATTGATGGCAATTTGATTTTTTGAACCAATGAAAATTGGCCAAATGGATCCTCTTTCGCATAATACTCGCCCTTCCTAGTTTTTCAATCTATGCAATCTTAGCACCATTGTTACCAAATTTCAGCAGCCATTCTAGTTCTACAAAATTCCACCCCAACTCTTCTCCTTTTGAAACTAAATCCCTTTGTATCTAGAAATATAATCTTCAGCATATAGCATATCCACTGAACCAAGACAAAGTCAACTCAACTAGCTTAAACTAATTAAGACACCAAACTTCACCCCAATTTTCAAAACTAGGTAGCGGGCTCTCCGTAAAGTGGTTTTGACGCAGCTCCTTTGGAAGCTGATATCAAATAAGGCAAACCCACGTCAACATAGTAATGGGGAACAACCCACCCAATGGGTCACTTCACACAGTTAATCACCCCCTTATTTTGCACCTAATATACATTATCCACCATTGATTTAGACAACTAGCCACATCTTAGGCCTTTCACTTAAGATGCATTTTATTGGAACTGCAAGTACGTACTCCCTCCCCCTTCCTCGCTTATGTAAGGGACCTCACACCCCACCATCCATCGATCTGTGTCGTGAAACCTCCTTCAACGATCCTTTTTGCCATAACATTAGCATAGAATGCAATGTCCATTATAGTTCAATCATGGCAATCATGAAAGTCAGTGTCAGAACCTATACATCAGCTAATCATGTAAATTCTTTTTTAATATTTTAAAACTAGTTTCCAATATCTCACAAATACCAAAATTAAATCTCTCTCCACCAGGAGACTTATGTAACATCAATGCTTGTTCAACCAATGGAAAATTAGAAATAAGATTCTCGAAAAATAGAAATATATTTTTTTAATTTATGAAAAATAGAAATAATCAACATTTTCTAAAAACATTAGTTAAAATTAACAAAATTTTACAATCTAATGCAAGGTCATGAATCTTTGACCACAAGACAAAAACTATAGTCCATAATAAAAACAAAAACTAATAAATAACTAAATAAATAATAATATAAGAAAATAATATAAAATTTTAATTTAATCATAAAATAAATCACACTAATTGGCAAATAGTAAATGAGTAATACACAATGTTATTATATTAATAAATACTAATTAATAAAAAAATTAAAGAAAATTGAATCAATATAAGGTTAAGTATTTAGGTAAACACAATAGAAGAAAATCAAAATTATTAGAACGCTTTAGAAATAGAAAAAAAATATATAAGAAGAACAACTAAATAAAAAACCGAGTACAATATATAATATGAATATTACTAAAATATAGTATGTATATTAATAATAACAACTAAAATATAAATATAGTAATGTATATTACAAATAAATATTAATATATAGATTTATATATATAATAATATATATATAATTGCAATAATATATTAAATTATTAAATAATAATATAAAGCTATAAAAATAAAAAAATGTATAGATTAAAATATTAGGAAAACAAAAAAAGGAAAAGATAGAAACCATATAAATAAAAGCTTGATTAAAAAAAATACCAAAAAAATTTGGAATAAATTACCCAGTAATTAAATTAATTATAGAGAGAGGAAAATATTAGCAAAAGGAAAAAGTGAAAAGAAGAAAGAGGGGAAGAATAATGGAATTAATGATAAAGAAAATAAAATTATATAAGTAAATTTGGAGAAAATAAAGAAAACGATAAGGTTTTAGGAGGAAGAAAATTCTGAAGTAAGGGTGGGAATCTAGTTCTTGCCAATTTTCCAGTCATTATCTATGTTCATATTGTCTGAGTTATTTTCAATAGCGGCAATTTCTTTGAACTTCCTATGATGATAGTGATCGATTTTGGCAAGGATCTTGAAGTTTTTAAAGCAAGTGTGGTGTTTGGTTTTCTCATTGTGTTCCACTAGAGTTTAAGAACGAGACTAACTATGTTTAATGTTTGCCACATGTTCTTGAATCCTCAGTTTTATGGATTAACCTATCTCACCAACATAGGGAGTCTCATAGGAGCACGAAATTAAGTAAATACATTTCATGATTCAATGGTCAACGTGATCTTTAACTGACCTCGGGAAACTATGAATGGTATTTAATGGCTTGAAAGTCACAAAAACTTGACTTTTTCTTGAAGTGTCAACAATATTATCCATAATTCGCTAGATAAAGAAAAGTTGAACACTAGAATTATGATCACCATGGTCACTCTTTGATCTGGGATCCTTGCTAGCTTTTTGGAAGGCCTTGATACCTTGGAATTTCTTATAAACCGTTTTTCAAATTAACTTAAAGGAGGTGGGCCTTTTCCTCATTGAGGATGCTCTCATTAGAAATATTTAATGCCCAGGTTGCTAAGGTGTTTAACACACCAAATTTTTGTTTTGGGTGATGATGGGAATCAACATCAACCTCAACAATATGCATGCATTGTCTAAACTAATGTGGAAACTAAAGAAATTTGCATAACGATAATTATGTCTAAACAAACACCACGTGATAGCAATGTGCAGAGAAATAATTATTTGTTAATATATTTATTAATCTAATACTAATATATTATCCCTATATTAATATTTTTTTACTTATTTAATATTAATATATATCTATTTATTTAAATTCATATATTTTGTAATCGGTTATTTATTTTATTTAGATTAATAATTATATTATATTTATATTCTTCTAATTGATTGATTTCCTTATTCTTATTTTTATGGCTAATCTAATAAATTTTAATTTTCTTTTTATTTGGTTATCTTAAATGCTTAAGAAAGATATGAAGGATCGGTTTTCAGGGTTCATCTTCCATTTATCTAAGGGACCACAAACAAGATTGTTAGGATCATGAAGAAGCATAAGGTTCTTTCGACATTTAGGTCCCTAAACACTATTCATAGCCCCCTTAGATCAGCAGGACCCTATGGACCATAAAGATGGGAAAGGTGATTATGTCATCCCATGCTCCTGTGGGACTCCATAGATTGGTGAAATTATCCGCTCAATAAATCAGAGAATTTATGAACACACAGTGGACATCCAACATAGAAGGTCCCACTCCTTAGTTTTGAAGGAACATGTGGAAAAGACAAAACATTACATTTGCATTGAAGAAGTTACGGTCATCGCAAGGGTTGATCATTTTCATCACCATAAGTTAAGGGAGTCCATGGAAATTAAAAGGAAACCTAACGATCTGAATAGAGATGATGGTTGGGTTATCAGTAGGTGTTGGATCCATGCCTTGTATTCTTGTTTAGAATTTATTTTTAACTTTATTATTAATATTTAAATTTTATTTTATTTTCTCTTCTTTCATCTTTTTATTCATTTATTTATTATTATTATTCTTCCTTTTCTTTTTGTTTATTTTATGTTATTTTTATTTACATTATTTATCCAATTTCTTTCTATTAGTTTTACTATCTAAGTTTGACCATTTTATTTCATTTATTTATTTATTATTTTTATTGTTTGATTTTTTTGAAATTAACCTTTTGAGTTATTTCTATTAGACTTTACTTTTTTCTTTTTCTTTTTTGTTAAGCTTGGAAGGATCCTTCATTTTCTATTTATAAACAAGAAGTTTACACCACTTATGTGAGATAGGTGGACTCAATTTGCCCAATGGGAAACCAAGTTTGTTGGCCACCTATCCTTGTTATAAGCCATCCAAAAACAGTAAAGTATCAGCTTTTTTAACCAACCTAAATATGTCTCAGTTTCATGGCAAGACACTATATGTCTATCTATCATAAGCATGCATAATGTAAAGTAAATGCTACCTGAATTGAGAAAGAAGAAATCAGATTAACTAACTATTCTTGCTTCTCTTCGGAGGTCAATTCGACTGATACCAGATCCTTAACTGTTTCACCGGGCATCTCAGTTAATTCGATGATGCATGGGATGTGCCTTTGGATTCTATCCATACGGATGTCCTACTTATGTAGCTGGAATTGGATTCGCTGCAAATCCTGTTTGTAGTTGGGCATGTCTTGGAGAGTCAAAGCCATCCCCACATATATTTGTTCCATGGATTTCCCCATCAAGCTTTTCATAAGCCAATAGAGATAAAGGGTTTGCTTAAACTAAGTTACATTTCCTCTGGTGTTCTCGGGATCTGGGACTAGGGTTCTCCAGTTCTCTAGTTCCTCCTCAGTCTCGCTCTGCTCCTTAATTTCTCCCTCCCATTCTTCTAGTAATTTATGGATGCCTACATCCATTCTCTCCCTGTAATTCGTCGTGGATTCACTAATGAGGTGATCAACAAAGTATCATCTTCTGTGTGATTCCAAAGTGCTAGGGTCTTTGTCCTTTGCAGGCTCCCTCCCATGCCTGCCACCCCTCTTCCTCTCACAGGAAGATCCATCTCCACTTTGCACACAACCTGTGCTCACTCCATAGATGCCATCAACAATGCCTCCGCCTCCCTACTCCAATGCTCCCGCTCCCAAATCCACACACAACAATGCAGTTAACACTCCCCTATCTTTCCTTAACTCCACAGTTGATAATACAATTGCCTCTCCCCTGTCATTCCTTACCTGCTACGCCTCTTGCCTTGTCCTTGCCGCGCCTGCCACCTTTCCCACCACCCTTGCACGTATTCATGCGAAGGGCCACCACACCTATCGCCATGAGCGTGTGGGGGGTGATGGATGATACCCAGCCTTTACTCCTCATAACTATTCGTCATCCCTTCCATCCTCTGGCACACACCCCGATCAGGGTATTAGACTTTCCTTTTCATTCTAGAGAATTAATTCAATTAAATTCTAATAATAAAATTAATTTTGCTCATTATTTTTTTGTATTAATAATTTTATTAGTTATAATAAAAATAATTTCACTCATTATTTCTTTTATTTAAATTATAATTTATATTTTTTAAAGTTGGTTTTTCAATTTCTTATTATTATTTTTCTTAATTGAATTTTATGTGACTTGTCATTATTTTATTTGAAGTCCTTCTTTGATTGAAACAATATTTTAACAAGTGTTACATAGTAGCTTCTCCCTGCCCCTTTTAAAATAATAGTGAAACTATGTGATCATTGTTGTGACATATTAAAAGAATTAGTAATTATCCTTCGAAATATAGTTGTAAAATGTATCTTTGGGTAGGATTTGTTTCAATATGTTTCAGAATATTAAAAATTATCATTTAATATACATCATAATTTAAAAAATTAAAAAATAATACAATTTATTATTTATAAATAGTTACTTGTAGTATATAGTGTTCTTCTTCTTCTTCTTCTTCTTATTCTTCTTCTTCTTCTTTTCGAAATATTAATTGTTATAACTATATTAAAGTAAATATAGAATGGTTAAATTAGTGGCAATAAATATAATTTAAAAATATAAAATGTTAATTTTAAATTTTGTATTTATTATGGAGATTGCAAAATTAGCTTACAAAATTATTAAACATTTTTCATGTTAATTATAATATTAATTTTTTTATTAATATAAAGATTATTTGGCCACCTTTGAATAAAGAAATGTATCAATTATTTATTAATAAGATAACTCACTCAGTTATGGAATGCAATAAAAACATAAACAAAATCAGATGTGACCCATGTTCTCTTGAATTTTTAATTAATATAAAAAATAGTTTGCCGCATTTGAATAAAGAAATGTATCAATTACTTAATTATAAAATGTCTCACTCAATTATGTAATGCAATAAAAACAAAAACAAAAATTGATGTGACCCATGTACTCTTAGATTTTTAATTAATATAAAAATTATTTTGCCACCTTTAAATAAAAAAATGTGTCAATTACTTAATTATGAGATGTCCTACTCAATTATGGAATGCAATAAAAATAAAAATAAAATATGATATGACCCATGTACTCTTGGCTCGCTACTTGAGCCATTGGTCAATAACATGTCCAAATTGACAATTAATCTCAAGAGAGATAAATGCCAATAAGATAAATTGTAAAAAAAAAAAAAAAAAAAATTGCACTTTGTTAAATTGAATTTTTTTTCTTGTTTTGACTTAATTAATAGATAGTCAACAAATACCCAATGCGTAATCCACAGGGATAATAATAATAATAATAATTTTAATTTAATTTATTATTTCCATCTATTATTAATTGTCTCTCATTTGATTTATATATATATATCTTCAGTCAAAATTACCCATTCTATTCTAACGGCTAGTAAGCATTTCTCTTCATCTATTTAATTTGATGCCAAGATCTGGTTCTCGTCTTATCCTGAAGATAAACCACACTAGTTGGTTCGAAACCTGTTGACTAAAATTTTCTTATCTAATTTTTACCGAAACATCTCTCAATATTCATGGATCACGGAAGCCTAAATTCTGTTATTATTTAGATGTTAATTTCTTTGAAATATAATTTTGTTAAGATTAATATTTATATTATGATTATTTTCTTTTAATTTGACATTTTATAAATGTAATTATATTTTTTTTCATATTATTTTTGAATTTTTTTTAGTTTTACACTCAGAATCTCTCACCTATTTATTTAATGAAGTTGGATCATATTCTCATTAGTGTCATGATGATGAAGCTAGATCACATTTGCATCAGTGTCGTGATGATGAGCCACACTTGTTGGCATGTAACAACCCTAGTTAAAAATCCATGTAAAAAAATATAAGACCAAGGTCATGGGACACATATTCCAAGATGAATGGTGGGCAAGACATCCTAGTATTGTGTTCATTGGTTTATTATGGCTAAAGAAATTGGCAAAGGCAATGGAAAAAGTTTTGGAAAGACAAAATGACATTAATTGGCATTTATTTATGAAATAATGGAAAATAGGAGAAAAACAAGGTGAAAGATCATAGGCTGCATGTGAATGGTAGGCAAGACATCCTGGTGTGGGTGTTCATAGATTTATTATGGCTAAACAAATTGGCAAAGGAAATGGAAAAGGTTTTGGAAAGACAAAATAACATTAATTGGCATTTATTTATAAAATAATGGAAATTAGGAGAAAAGGAAGGTGAAAGGTCACAGGTTGCATTTAAGGAGAAAAATGAAGGAAAAATAATGGAAATTTGAAGAAATAGAGGCCAAATTAATAAAAAGGCTTATGAAGATCAATTGGCAATATTTTTTTTAAGGCTTGGTCAGTGTAACCTTTTGTCAGCTCAGTTTTGAATCTCTCTCATTATTCTCTTTCTCACTCTTGGACACTTAGTTTTCATGGAGCACTTTTGCATTAGACCAAGAAAGGCAAGAGGAAGGAAGATCAAGATCAAGAAGCTACAACTGGATTCTTTGCAAGTATCGATTTGCATGTGTGATTTCCTTGCTAGATTTTCCATGCATGGTATTGCATGTGGTTTTTTGTTGTCACAACATGGGTTTTTTTAGGTGTGATAATGTTTTCAACCTAGCCTTGCCATTTCCAAATAAAAATGGTGTGATGGGGTTCTCATGTTTAGCTAGATTATTGGATAGATTCAAAGTTGAGTGAGGTGGATCTCTGAATAAAAGAAAACATGGCCTAGTGACCCCTGAACCGGATTGTGGGTTGCGATAAAGCCAAATTTTATGTTGCCTTGATGGGCCTAGGAATCCTCGACCAGTTAATAGTGGGATATATGATAAAGCCTAGAGGTGGGTGCTCTCCATTAGGCCTAATAATCCTGGATTAGGATATACAGTAAATCCTAGAGAGTGGAGTCTCGGTTAGGGTCTAATGATTTGGTGTGGATTGTGATAAAGCCTAGAAACCATGAAATAGGAAAATTCCTCACGATGTAGGTGGAGAAATCCAGTGGCATCCATGCTTGTTTTGGCCTAGTGATCGAATGTGGATTACGGTGAAGCCTAGTTTCTATTGATGACGGTGAGGTGGTTTAGCCTCAAGATGCCCTGGTTGGTTCTTTTGGTTTGAGTCCCACATTCATGCTTGGAATATGACATGGGAGTGATTGGCTCAAGAGAGGTTTGGCTCAGCCAATCTATGGTCGGGTGGAACGTGGTAATCCCATACCAGGTTGGCTTTTTCATTCATTAATAAAAGGTTCTTTTATTGGTATCTTATGTGTAAATGTATCGGTTTATATGTGGATTCTATGGTTGATGTATGCTTTATATTTTTGTTGTTATTATGTTGGTTATAAGCATGTATTATGATAGTGATAATGTATAGCTCTCCTCATGTTTTGATTTGTAAATGAATGAACAATGTATCTATGACCTAATTGATGATAATGCAACTAATAATATAAAGGAACAATGCTTCTTAGCGATTTTCATATAAGTATGAGAGCCTTATGCTTAGATATGTTGTTTAAACCTGTAGATTATATATTTGTGGCATGTTTGACGAAATTCTTTTCATTGATAGTGTGTATCAAGTCTAGTCCTTGTCGATGTTTTTGTAAATGTATCTTTGTTCCACTGTGAAATTTCATTTCTGGACCTGTCATTGAGTTATGGGCATTGACCTGACCTTTGGGCCAGAAAAAGTGACACAAATCACGACGTTGTGGGCACAGGACTGAGGAGAAAAGTCCCTGGGCACAACCATGCCTTGTTGTGGGAGCGACTGGAGCCTCCTAGATGCACCCTTGTCCATGTCAAGGGAGGATCCATGAGTTTAATGGTCTAAAAACTCAGTGGGACCTAGGGACTAGTCATGGGGATGACTAAGAAGGCTTCTGGGAGTAAAGGAGCTAGTATAGAAGATCTTTGTTGGGGGTTTCCATCAATTCCACTTCCTTAAGGTAACTTACAATATTGAACCCCATTATAGTGGCCTCTCGTCACATATTTACCCTGGTTGGCCAGTTACTTAGGTAGATGTGGGATGAGGGTGTTACAGAGTGGTATCAGAGCATGTTTCGTTCTCTTTGGGTGGTTTCTAGTTTTCGTTCTCCTTGTGTAATATTTGATACCACAAAGTGGTATCAAATTTGTTTGCGCTCTCTTTGAGTCATATATGATACCACAGAGTAGCATTAGAGCATGCTTCAACCTTTGGATTGGATGGGCGGATTGTGTTTGTCATGCATGTGTGTCAATTTCATATGTGTTCTTTATATTTGTGGAATATGTGGTTGTTGTGTATGCATGGTGGTAGTCATTGTTGTCCTTATATCGCCATTTGGAAGTTGATTATGTTGTTGTTGGGATGTTTTAGTCATGAATGCATGTCATTGTATATGCATTTGTTATGCATGTTAGTGTCTATATATTGTTATGCATGCATTGTCATGGCTATGGTTATGCGTGTATAGTAGGTCATACATGCATTGTGAAGTCATTGTATGTAGTTTGTGTCATCATGATGTTATTGGTATGTTATGATGTTAATGTGTTGGTTGAGATATAGAAGGAGATCATGTAGATCATGACAGTGAGGTTGCATCAATCGACCTCGAGGCAAGAGAATGTCGTCAGGTTTGTATGTTGGGCATGTAGGTATGTAGGTTAAGTGTTGTTATATGCATTATGGTTATGTGTATAGATTTCATTCTATTGATGTTATGGTTACATACATGATAGATGATATTTGATTAGTGTAGTCATATGCACATGTGTCAGATAGTCATGAATGATAGTAACATGTGGTTGTATGCATTTCTATTATTTTTTATGTTAGATAACTTTATGATAATGCTATATATTGTTGACAACTTACTATTGTTATATGTTAGTTAATGATTAGGGTTATTGTATTAAGATCTTAATATTATATGTATCATACTAATTTGGATTGGTCTATGCAAATGGTTAGGGTTATGACATTTAGGTATAAGTTAATATGTTGTGATATTATGTCATACTAATCTAGACTAATGGTGCATATGTGATTGTTATGCATGAATGATAATTGTTCATGAGTTTATGATGTGAACATGTTATCTAGTGCCTATTATGGATATCATGACCTTATTTATGTTTGAGTTCATATGTCGTGAAGTTATATCATGCTAATATGGATTAATTGTGCAGACAAGATAGCCTCCCTTGAAATACATTAAGGTATGAGCTCGCTTATTTCATCTACTTTGTGCTTGAATGTTTGATTATGTCATCTATATGTTGTTAAATGTTTGATTAATTTCATGGTATGAGTATGTTTCTATAAGCTTGCATCAAGTGTTGGGTGTGTGTTATATTCTTTATACGACTAGCCCCAGGAGCGAAGTCGGGGGTAGTCAGTTACCTATTCGTTGCGCAGGGCACAGCGGGGTAGTCACAAAGGGAGTGGAAACCACCCTTGTCGGGGGGTTAGCATGGGGACGGTAGCCCCCCTACACAAGGTCTGGGGCATTGCCTTGGAAAAAAAAATGGGACCCTATATTAGGTGGGCGGACCTACCTATGGTTTTGTGCATGGATTTCACACATGGCTTTGGGCGTGATGATTTTCTGCCCATGGTATTTTGTAGATCCAGTCAAGGGAAGTATGGTTATGTTCTAATCCAGGGTTAATGAATTGGGGTCTATGGATGCTTCAGCACGTTGATGAGCCTCAGTATTGCAACAAGAATGTTGCAACTCCCAAGGCTACCAACTCTAATTATCAACTTGGGGTTTGTACAAACTTAAGAGGTATTGGCACTATATGTGCAGCATACAATGTGTCCTTCCTTTTTTGTCATGATGTAATAGAGTGCATGTATTGATGCAAAATCTTAAACTGGTTGCAGAAAATGAAATGTTTGAGATGTAACCTTAACCTATTGTAGGAAATAAATTACAAGGAAAGAGATTGAAATCAAATGCTAAAACACATCGTTTTTTAACTAACTGCTAAGAGGATTTGCTTCAAAAGAATGCTAAGTTAAAATGTATGCAATCCTAGTAACCTAAGCATGCAGATTCAAACCATCAAACCTTCTACTACTGTGCATGTAAATAAATAAAATAAATTTGTTTTTATTTTTGTCTTTTTTTCATGTGAGTGTGAAAGCTAATCTCTTTTAGTGATGTGGTAGGTGGATTGAAGATGATGGTGGATGATTGGAAGGCTTTGGAGATAAGTAGGGACCCTTTTCTAGCTTCCTAGAGGATTTTTCCTCAATTCAGCCTCAAAACAGACTTTCCTATATGATGCTACACTGATTTCCTACAAGATGTACTAAAAACCTACAGGATCCCCTGAAATCCTACAAGATACAACCAAGAGAAAAAGGATGGATGTTGAAGGTGATGGAAAGCTTAGGGAAGGTGGTTGGTGGATGGAATGAGTCAAGGGAGTGCCTAGCACTACTTCAAAACTCAAAACCAAAGTTGGGAGATGGATGGATTTGCTCAAAAAATCTTGGAGAACTTTCCTTGTGAAATGATGAAATTGGTGAGGGTTTAACGACCAAGAAAATCAAATACAAATTGAATGGGACAAATGTTTTTACTAACTAGTATGTCTTAGGTCCCTATTTCAAGTAGAATCACTCAAAAATACCTCTGTTAACCCATGTAAAAAAAATAAAAAACATTACTAGTCGAACATCTAGAAATGCGAGACCTAGTGAGCTAGTAAATCTAAAATATGCCTAACCAAATCAATTTCAAATGCAATGCGGCAATTTTTTTTATGAACTATAATGTTTTTGTGATCTAATGCAAGTGGAACCAACTCAATTGAAACTTGTTAGCATGCTTTAAAAAATATCAGAAATTTACTCTTCTTTGTTAAAAAGGAGGTCCAACGATCTAGATTTGGGAACAAGAAGACTAATCCAAGCAACTCAATGATTATTATGAACTTCCAAAGATTTTAAAAGGATGAAATAATTCTTGTGATCCTGCAAAATAACTTAAATCAACCATTTAACTCAATCCTACAACAAGAAATCATTAATATTAAATGCAGAAATAGAAAGAAATAAAAACTAGAGATGCATGTGAATAAGCAATGAAAAGAAGGAAAGAAAATGATACAAAAGGGCTCTGAGGCTCTTGGGATGGCCAAGCCCAAGGAAAATCAGAAACCTATGGACAAGAACAAGATTTAGAAGTACATGACACTAATTTTCATTATTTTCATCAATAGAATTACATCCCAGCAAGAAAATACAATGTAGCTGTGAAAATACGAGTTATCTCCACAAGAACACTAATGAAAATCTCTCTAGAGGAAAATTCGACTTGGTACTTATATAAATAATTAGGAATAATTCCCCATGAATGGAGGAATCTTTCCCCACCAAAATCCCTTGATTAATGGATTTGTTCCCTTGATTAGTGGAACACATTCCTAGATTTTCTCAATCATTGGAGTTCCACAATTTGTGCCATAATTCCATAATATCTTGTTGATTTATTATTTATTATTGGTCCTTTTGTAGTAGGAAATAAGTCCCTAAATTATCTCCTCCTCCAAATATTTATAATCTTCCCAATATTCTCATAATATTCCACAAAAATAAATAATATTAGACACAAATATCCAATTATTCATAAACTTTCCTAATGAATATATTAAAGTTAAAAATAAAATTTCTAATGCAAAAGGAGAGGTTTAATGTGTTAAAGGATGGTCATAAGCCTTAATTTATGTTTTAAGTTAGAGGCATGGGCCTTAATTTATGTCTAATTTAGAGGCTCATCATACCCCCCTGCTGAAAGTGTTGTTCATCCTCTGAGCAACTTAGTGACCTCATTATGCCTCATCGATGGCCCTCATGGCTTCTCTCTTGTGCATTAAGAATATTGGCTACAAGTTCTGCAAGGACAAACCCAAAAACATATTTGTGCAAATAAAAATCATTGTTTCTTAAGACCATTAGCTTGCCTTCTTTCCCTTATTCAATATGGGTTCGTGAATTTTTTCAGTTTGGCAAGGTCTTCTACACCCTTATCAACCTTCATCTACCTTTTTCCACCATTTGGACACCTCTAACACCTTCAAAATGCATTTAGATGAGAACTAGGACATCTTGTAGTAATTCTTGTCAAAACTATAGGAAACCCTGTTAAAACTACAGGAAACCAATTTTGAGCATAAATGATAAACTAAGGTTAGGGCAGGCCCTCAACTTGACTCCCATGCACTTTTCCCATTTTTAGGCCCTAAGCAAAAGCTAGAAAGATATTGAAGACTTCTTGGAACACCTCTTTTCATCACCGCAGTTTGATTTATATTTTGATGGTGAATGTCTTATTTCTTTTTGTTGCCTTCTTCTTCTCCCTTGTGGCCTAGATGATTGCCTAATGGCCTTGGATTTCTTTGTTTTGATTAGGTCTCTCTTAGGCACTGTCATTTTGGGTTTTAGCACAATTTTTTCATTTCTTCCTTTTTATAGCAGCATTTTGCCTTCATGCAGTAGTGATTCCTTCTTCCTTCAGAGTCTTATAACTGTATGGGAGTGATGAGAAATGATGAAGAGGGATTGGATGATGATGCTAGGGCTCAAAGGGAGTAGTGTAGGTTTGTGAAAATGGAGAGGATGCTCTCTTTGTTTTTTTTCAAGAATGAAATGGGATGGATGAATGATGAATAGATAGTGAATATGAAGTGGATGGAAGGCTTGGATTGTTGTCATGACTTGGCCTTTGCAAAATAATATTCTTTTAACTATTGTCCTCATTCCTTGAAACCATCACCCTTCATAATTTGACTTTTCAACATTGCATGAGTGCAGGAGTGAGCTTCAATCAACTAGTTGAATGTGGCTGAGACT
>APFE030225427.1:48435-92961 GCA_000404065.3 Pinus taeda | reverse complement strand
TTCTTCTAGGCCTACTAGCCGCCTCAATGAGGTTTTCAACTAGTAGGTCTGCCTAGGTGCCTCAAAGGAGGTTTTCACCTAGGATCTTCTTCTTTTTTTCTCTTTTTTTCTAAAGCATTGACCACCTCATGGATATTTTCAATAAATGAGCCAATATGAGGCGCCTCCAAGGAGGTTTTCACCTTAGATTTTTATTTTTTTCTCTCATTTTTCATTTTTTTTCTACCCTATCCTACTTGAAAAACAAAATCACTTTCAAGTATAAGAATACTTCCAATGGATCCATGTGCACATCAAGATGATAGACAAAATTATGTGGAGGCTTGAAATGTATGCTTTGACATGTACCTCGATTTCAGAGACCAAATGATTTGACTTTTAAAGAATCAAGCATAGTTGAGGAAGAAAGTTATGTTGCAACTTAGTGTCTGTCTGGAACCATATTTCAATATAGTTGTGATGTCCTTGGTCCTTTTTCTGATCTGGATCATTCTTCATGTCTTCTTTTACCATGACCTTCAAATATTCCTCTTTTTGTTGATTATTCTCTTGAATACATGGAGGATTTGATGGTAACCATGAGGGAGTTCTCTTGATCTCTGATTTTGACGTCTACTCTTCGTCAATTGCAACCCATGATTCTGTGGTATTCTTATTTGAATCTTCTTCTTCTGGATGTGGTCCTTCAATGGTATCAATATAATCTCTTTTTTGCAATACTCTTCTTAAGCTATGGTGAATACCATTGAGCTCAAAATGAGATG
The DNA here is from genome assembly GCA_000404065.3 of Pinus taeda. Taxonomy (NCBI): domain Eukaryota; kingdom Viridiplantae; phylum Streptophyta; class Pinopsida; order Pinales; family Pinaceae; genus Pinus; species Pinus taeda. Next base: position 92,197 of record APFE030225427.1, on the reverse strand, counting down.
TTTGGAAGTTTTGTACCTCAGCATTGTAAGTAGGTTGAGCTACTTCAACGCGTGGGTTTGGAAATGGTGGTACAGGTAGTTGAGTGGGAGTGTGTATTTGAGATGGATGTGGATGGGGTTGTGGTTGTGGTGGAGGTGAATGGTAGGGATAACATGGAGTTGGGTATGGAGAATATTGAGGAAAATATTAAGGATATTGTGGATGACTCCCATAAGTTCCTTGCCAACCTTGTTGCCAATATTGGTTTTAGGGTTGAGATGGCCAATGTTGCCAAGGAAGGAGTGTGTTCCAATTACTTTGAGGTGGATGTGCTTAAGCTTTAAATTGTGAATTAGGCTCTTTCATCATATCAGGTTGAATAGGCTACCATGGTCCTCTTGGAGCTACATAACATAGCTGCATTGGCAATTGACTTGCTCCATTTTACTCTTGATAAACTTCCTTCAACCTTGGTAGTGATGGACAATGTTTAACATCATGTGATTTTTCAATACAAATATCAACATTTTCATTTCCTTCATCTTGCATTCTTAACATTTGTACTTGTTTTGTTAGATTGCTAAGAATTTTTGTTTTAAAATCATCAAACAACTTACCAAGTTTAGTTTGACTTACCGATCTTGATGTTGATTTACCTACTCTTGCTTTTCCTCTTGATATGTGTTTGCATGTTTCACTAATTTCATCAAATTATAATTGGTATACATCACCTCTACTCATGAGATTAAGGAGATCAATCCATTCATCCTTAATTGTTCTTAAGTAAGAGGGTTTTTAGTGTGTTGGATCCTAAATGATGTAGTTTTCCCCTCTTAACATTATACATGAACCTCTCTATTAGATCCTCTAGACTCTCATCTTCTCTTTGATTAATTCTAAATATTTCTTCCTTAATATCACGATCTTTATATTTTTCTATAAATATATTCTGCATATCATTCCATGATCTTATTGAATTAGTCCCTAAACTCATGAACCATTTAAGAGCTATATCCTTCAAAGTTTCTAGAAACAATCTCAGTTTTTGAGTTTTTAATAAGTAACCATAAGATCTACAAATAATCTCAAATTCAAAGAGAAAGGTTTCCAGATTCTCTAACCTTAGACCATAAAATTTTGGAAGAAAAGATGGAGGGATGTTCTTCATGTGCACATTATCATCAGTATCTTGAATGGGAAATCCGAGAGGATCTTCCTCATTGTCATCATCTCCATCCATTTCTTCTACATTCTTTGTCATCTTCTTCTTCTACCTACAAAAGTGAATGGTGATGTGGCTCTTACTGCACCAGGTGATCAATTAGGGGGGTGGGTTGATGTTGGAGATTTTTTGTTGTTGTTATGATTGAATGAAAACACTAATGCAATGCACTTTTTTGTTTTTGAAATGAAATATGCCTATTGCAATTATATTTTTGTTTTTTCAAAAATTAAAAAGAAATTAATCAACTAGGGAAGAAAACAATGCATACTTTGATACCTCCCCGACAACAATGCCAAAAAGTGATGAGCCTCGGTATTGCAACAAGAATATTATAATTCCCATGGCTACCGACTTTAATTATCAACCCAAGGTTCGCACAAACTTAAGAGGTATTGTAACTATATGCATGGCATACAATGTGTCATTCCTTTACTATCATGATGTAATGGAGTGCATGTACTGACGCCAAATCCTAAACTGATTGCAGAAAATGAATGTTCGAAATGTAACCTCAACCTATTGCAAGAAATAAAGTACAAGGAAAGAGACTAAAATCAAATGCTAAAACACATTGTTTTCTAACTAACTACTAAGAGGTTTTGCTTCAAAAGAATGCTAAGTTAACATGTATGCAATCCTATTATCCTAAGCATGCAAATTCAAACCATCAAACCTTCTATTGTTGTGCATGTAAATGAATAAAATAAATTTGTTTTTATTTTTGTCCTTTTTTCATGTGAGAGTGGGAAAGCTAATCTCTTTTGGTGATGTGACAGGTGGATTGGAGATGATGGTGGATGGTTGGAAGGCTTGGGATACAAGTATGGACATTTGTTTAGCTTCCTAAAGGATTTTCCTCAATTCGGCATCAAAACAGGCTTTCCTATAGAATGCTACAGTGATTTCCTACAGGATGTACTAAAAACCTACAGGATCCCTTGAAAACTTACAGGATACAACCGAGAGAAAAATGATGGATGTTGAAGGTGATGTAAAGCTTAGGGACGGTGGTTGGTGAATGGAATGAATCAAGGGAGTGCCTAGGACCACTTCAAAACTCAAAACCAAAGTTGGGAGATGGATTGATTTGCTCAAAAAAAATTGGAGAAGTTTCCTTGTGAAATGATGAAATTGGTGAGGGTTTAATGACCAAGCAAAACAAATCAAAATTTGATGGGACAAATTTTGTTATTAACTAGGATGTCTTAGGTCTCCATTACAAGTGGAATCACTCGAAAAGACCTCTGTTAACCCATGTAAAAAAAAATAAAAATTAAAAACATTACTAGTCGAAAATCTAGAAATTTGAGAACTAGTGAGCTAGTAAATATAAAAAATGCCTAACCAAATCAAGTGCAAATGCAATGGGGTAATTTTTTTTATGAACTAGAATATTTTTTTAATCTAATGCAAGTGGAACCAACTTGATTGAAGCTTGTTAGCATGCTCTAAAAAATAGCAGAAATTTATTTTTCTTTGCTAAAAAGTAAGTCCAACAATCTAGATTTGGGAATAAGAAGACTAATCCAAGCAGCTCAATGATTACTATAAACTTCCAAAGCTTTTCCAAGGATGAAATAATTCTTTTGATCGTACAAAATAACTTACATCAACCATTTAACTCAATCCTACAACAAAAAATAATTAATACTAAATGCATAAATAAAAAGAAATAAAAACTAGAGATGCATGGGAATAAGCAATGAAAAGAAGGAAAAAAATTGATACAAAAGGGTTCTTAGGCTCTTGTGATAGCTAAGCCCAAGGAAACTCAGAGACCTGTGGACAAGAACAAGATTTAGAAGCTAAACATAACACTAATCTTCGTTATTTTCATCAATAGAATTACATCCCTGCAAGAAAATACAATGTAGCTGCAAAAATACGAGTTATCTCCACAAGAACACTAATGAAAATATCTCTAGAGGAAAATTCAACTTGGTACTTATATAAACGATTAGAAATCATTCCCCATGAATGGAGGAGGCTTTCCCCACCAAAATCCCTTGATTAGTGTATCTGGTCCCTTGATTAGTGGAACACATTCTTAGATTTTCTCAATCATTGGAGTTCCATAATTTGTGCCATAATTCCATAATATTTTGTTGATTTATTATTTATTATTGATCTTCCTATAGTAGGGAATAAGTCCCTAAATTATCTCCTCCTCTAAATCTTCATAATCTTCTCAATATTCTCATAATATTCCACAAAAATAAATAGTATTAGGCACAAATATCCAATTATTCACAAACCTTCCTAATGAATATATTAAAGTTAAAAATAAAATATCTAAGGCAAAAAGAGAGGTTTAATGTGCTGAAGGATGGTCATAGGCCTTAATTTATGTTTTAAGTTAGAGGCATGGGCCTTAATTTATGTCTAATTTAGAGGCCCATCACATGTATATATATTTATTGTAGCATTGAAAGGAATATAATGGAAAATAAATCTTGTAGTCTCGGTTTTGGTATCTAGGGGAAATATCTGTGTATTTGTTTTATGTTTTTCACCATTGTATATTTTCTATTTATAAGAATTTGTTTGCAAGTAATTTCTGTACAGAGTTAAAACATACATTTGGTATCAAAGTTGTTTCGGCTTCAAGGGGATGTCTTTGTTGATGAGGGGTTTTACTCGGGCCTGTGGTAGACCTTGTTCAGTGGGAGATATGCACAATCGATTCTTGTAATGAAAGAAGATGGTGAGCAATGGAAAAATAGAGATTGATAAATTTAATGGTCATAGTTTTGAGTTGTGAAAACTCAAGGTGGAGGATTTTTTTATGGATAAAGATCAATGGATCGCGGTAGATCTGGGTACTAAACCAACAACAATGTCCAATGAAGATTTGAAGAAGTTGGATCAGAAGGCAAAGAGAACAATATGGTTATGTATCTGGAATTCAGTATTGTTGAATGTATCAAGGGAATATTAGATGAAGACTTTGTGGGACAAGTTAGGGACTTTGTATCAATCTAAGTCTCTGGTGAATAAACTGTTGCGACAGAAAAAGATGTATAACTTGAGGATCAAAAATGGAGACTCGGTGACAGAGCATCTAAACTCATATAGTATTATGGTAAACTAGTCGTTAACTGTTGATATTAAAATTTTATATGAAGATAAGTGCATCAATTTTTTGTGTTCTCTACCAAATTCATGGGACAGTCTAGTTGTTACAATAGATAGCAATACAACTACCTTACAGTTTGATGAAATAGTCTCATCCTTACTGTCAGAGGAGATGAGACGGAAAAATATGGAGGGCCAAAATGGATATGTCTTATCTATATGAGGATAGTCCCAAAACAAAATAAAAAATAAGTCCTTGAGTGGGAGATCTAAATCTCCAGGAAAACATGTAAAGGTGTGTTGGAAATGTGGAAAGGAATGGCACTTCAAAAAAGACTATAGATCTAAATCTCCTAAGAAAGGAAAGGGATCTGATGATGCTCCTTCTACAGAGGAAAAATCCACCTTAGATGAAGGTGGGGATATGTACTTGGCTCCTTCTTCAAGTACACATGTAGATCATGATGCATGGTTGATTAACTCATGTGCATCCTTTCACTTCACTCCCCACAGGGAGTGGTTCTGCGAGTATGAAAAATATGATGGTGGTGATGTTTTCTTAGAGGATGATAGGAAGGCTAGAATAATCAAACACAAAAAATTCAAGTTGAAGTTGCAAGGTGGAAGGATTAGAACACTTCTGGGTGTTCATCATATTCCTCTATTGGCCATAAATCTGATTTATGTAAGCAAGATGGATGATGCAAGTGTAAAAACAGTGTTCGAAAAAGATACATGCAAGATGGTTTGGAGAGCTCTGCTATTGATGCGGGTAGTTCGGACTTAGAACTTTGTACAAGCTTTTGGGTAGCACTATTATTGATGGGTGAAACATTTCTGTGGTTCCTAAAAGTGAAGAAGAAAATATAGTGGTCTCTCGAGAAAATGCCATGCTATGGCATCAAAGGATTGAACATATTGGAGAGAAGGGCCTTTGAATACTTCATGGTAATGGTATGGTAGAAGGTATGTATAATTTCTCTCTAGATTTCGATTTTTGTGAACATTGTGTATATGGGAAGCAAAATCAGGTGAGTTTCCCCTCTGGTGCTATGAGGGCGAAAGAGATATTAGAGCTTGTGCATAGATGTGTTTGGACCTGTGTTGGTTCCATCACTGGGTAAGTCTATGTACTATGTATCATTTATATATGACTTCTCAAGGAATAGATGGATATATTTCCTCAGGAAGAAATCTGAAGTCTTTGACAGGTTAAAGAATTTAAGGCTCTAGTGGAAACCAAACAGAGAAGAAGATAAAGGTTTTGAGGACAAATAACGATGGACAGTTCCGCAAGAAGGAATTTGAAGAGTTTTGTAAGAAGTGTGGTATAGCATTTCAGAATACTACTCCATACACACCTCAGCAAAACGAAGTTGCAGAAATAATGAACAGGACGTTGATGGAAAAGGAAATAAGCATGCTCAGTGGTGTCGGGATAGGACAAGAATTCTGGGCAAAGGCGATGGAGAGTGCATGTTACCTGGTTAATAGATCACCTTTATCAATGTTGGAGGATAAGTCTCCACATGAGGTATGGACTAGTAAGAAACCCTCTCTATCACATATGAGGGTATTTCATTGTGATGCATACGTACATGTTCCAAAGGAGAAAAGAACTAAGTTGGATAGTAAATTTGAAATGTGAATCTTTATTGGGTATAAGGATGGTTTAAAAGGTTATAAGCTTTGGAACCCAAAGAAAAAGAAGGTTGCGTATAGCTGAGGTGTGGTGTTTAGAGAGGTGAAAGATATTATTAAACATGAAGTCTTACCAAAGGAACCTAAGAAGATATATTTTGAGCTAAAGGAGAAAGAATCAGAATCTACAGCAGAAGAGGAATCAGAAGATGAAGAGCCAAAAACTCCAGTTATGAGAAGATTAGTTCGAAAAATAAGGCACCGGGAAAGGTATAGTCCATCTGCTTTATGTTAAAAATTTTATTTATCGATTATTGATGATGACCCCAAAATTTTCAGGGAGGCAGTAGATTCACAGGATGGAAAACTCTAGAAAGAGGCCATGGTTGATGAAATGCCATCTTTGGACAAAAATGAGGCTTGTGATCTAGTGGAGTTGTCGGTTGGATGGAAACCCATTGGAAGAAAATGGGTGTTTAAGAAGAAGATGAATGCATAAGGCAAGGTGAAGAAATACAAAGCTTGGTTGGTAGAAAAAGGTTACTCCCAGGTGTCGGCAATTTATTTTGGTGATATTTTTTCTCCTATTGCCAAGGTAGATTCTATTAGATTACCTTTACTTGTTGTCATTGCTTTTGATTTTGAGGTAGAATAGATGGAGGTGAAGACATCGTTTCTTCATGAGGTTCTGGAAGAATATATCTACATGAAGCAACCTAAAGGCTTTGTAGTGAAGGGTAAGAAAGAATTGGTATGCAGATTAAAAAAGTATATGTATGGGTTAAAACAGTTACCAAGGATGTCGTATCAGAAATTTGATACATATATACAGAGACTTGGCTTCACCAGAAGCAAAGAAAATCATTGTATGTATTTTAAATTAATTGGTAACCATGTTATTTATTTGGTCTTGTATGTGGATGATATGTTGTTGATTGGAAATAAAAAAGAAATTATCCAGGAATTTAAAACTCAGTTGTCCTCCAAATTCGACATGAAATATCTTGGTGCTGCAAACTATATTTTGGGCATGGAAATTAAACGATATCGAGCAAAGAGGAAGCTCTGGTTAAACTAGAGAAAGTATGTTGGGACAATATTATAGAGTTTTAATATGCAAGATAGTAAACCGGTGAAGCTTCTTATTCATGTAGCTATAAAATTATCTATTGAACAGTGTCCCAAGACACAAGAAGAGGAAGAGGACACATTTTGTGTTCCATATGCAAGTGTAGCCGGTAGCCTGATGTATGAAATGGTCTATACTAGACCAAAGATTGCATATGCAGTGGGCGTATTGAGCAAGTTTATGTCAAAACCAAGGAAGGAGAATTGGACAGCAATGAAGTGAGTTTTCAGGTATTTGCGTGGCACTAGTGATTATGGTATGTGTTACCAAGGAAGACCAAGATTGGACAGAGTTTTGGACATCTGTGGATTTGTTGATGCAGTATGGGTTGGAGATCTAGATCAAAGAAGATCTACAAGTGGGTATGTGTTTAACCTATTTGGAGGTGTAGTCAGTTGGATGAGTAAGAGACAATCTATAGTGGCACTTTCAACTATAGAAGAAAAATACATGGCAATCACTCATGCAAGCAAGGAAGAAGTTTGGTTACATAGATTGTGTTCAAGTATGGGGTTAGTACAGCGAGATATAAGGATAGACTGTGATAGTCAAAGTACAATTTTCTTGGAAAATAACCCTACTTATCATTCAAAGACAAATCACATTGATGTTCAGTATCATTTTGTAAGGGATATGGTTGAGAACAAAAAGGTGTTGCTGGTAAAGGTGGACACTTTGAAGAATATTGCAGATGCATTGAGAAAGTATGTAAGCACTAAGAATCTCCCTTGGTGTAGAGAAACAATGGGTGTTGCAGGGTTGGACCAATGACTAAGCTCTCTTGTGGAAAGAAAACAATAAGTGGGAGAATGTTGGATGTGTGTTATATTATTTCCACGACTAGCCTAGGCACGAAGTCAGCGGCTCAGGGGCGGTGGTCAAGCACCCCTTCGTTGTGTCGAGTGCAGTGAGGGGGTGGAAACTCCCCTTATCGGGGGGTTGGCAGGGGGCAATAGCCCCCTACATTGGGTCTAGGGCAGTGCCGCAGACTTTTTTTTTGGACCTTATATTAGGTGGACGAACCTACCTATGGTTTTGTGCATGGATTTCACACATGGTTTTGGGCATGATGGTTTTCTTCCCATGGTATTTTGTAGATCTAGCAAAGGAAAGTATGGTTATGTTCTAATCCAGGGTTAATAGATTGGGGTTTAAGGATGCTTTGGCATGTATATATATGTATTGTAACATTGAAAGGAATATAATGAAAAATCAATCTGGTAGTCTTGGTTTTGCGATCCAAGGGAAATCTCTGTGTATTTGTTTTATGTTTCTCGCCATTGTATATTTTTTGTTTTTAATAATTCATTTGTGAGTAATTTTTGTATAGATTTAAAACATACACCAAGAAATGATCTTGTTTCAAGATGGTCGTACTAACACATGTGTTGAGACAAATGATATGTACTTGAGTGTAACATTATGTATTATTTCTAATGACTATGAGTTGACTATGGATTATGACATGATTGTTAGTCTTGGTAAAGGTTGATTTTAAGTTGATAGATATGATTGTCTTGATATTTCAGACATGTTGTCGACATTTGTGAGCAGTTGCAGGGAAATAGGCTTGGCGTAACAAGGTAAGGTAATTGGTGTAATGTTATATTCACTTATGCATTGGAAGTTATGTGTTTATGGTAATATGATGCAAGGGATTGCATGGAAAAAGATATTTCCATGAAATCTTAAAGAAGGCTCAGGTTGAGCTTTCACTTGGAGGCAATGGGAACCATGGGGATGGAGTCATGGTGTCTGTTGCTAGTTTTTTGCTTTCGGTATTTGTGATTTAGCTAAGCTTGATTCCATATTTGTATGTCTGGTGCAAGGCCTTACCACTTTGTTATGGTGTCTTATTGTTATTTATTTTCATGCTTTTCTTCTTGTTTGTTTCTTGTATTTTCTTCTTCTTGTTTGTTTCTTCTTGTTTGGGAAAGAGGAAAGTTAATGGAGTTTGGGGAGAGTTGTGTGGTACCCAACAGGTGATGTAAGGCCTGGATGAAGCTCAGTGCATGTATAAGTCAAACTGAAGGCAATCTTATGACAACTATTTAGATTGGTTGGGTCCATTGAGGTAAATGGATGGTGATAGACAATCATGAGAAAGGTGACAGAAAGGGTAAAGTAAATGGATTTGAGGTTTCATATGCCTTGGCTATGTTGGGAACTATTGTTTTCAATATTCTTCATGTTGTGCATGAATAAAGGAAGTTCTCTTAACCTTGGCCTTATGATATCTAGTAATTATGTTGTGATCATGATTGCTTTATGCTAATGTTTATATACATTTATGTATGTATGTACATTGTTATCTAACAGGATCATCAGGGATCATGATTGTTATATGTTGATGTTTATATATATGTGTGTATGTCTTTGTTTGACAAGGTCACCAAAAGATGATTCTTATGGAGGAATGATTTCTTATGTAGGTGAATGGAATGAAGAGGTTCTTGGTTTATGAGAAATCAAGTGGGAAGAATAGTCATGAAAAATATATGAGGCTAGTATCATGTGGATATGAATTGATTTGTATGCTTGTAGTATGTCTATGTTTATGGTATGAAATGTAACATTGAAAGATACATCAGCGAAATGAAAACAATGTGCTTTGCAACATGCTAGGATAAGCATGGATGGCAGAGAGACACTAGAAGCAAGGTTGCTTGGTAGAGGCAGTATGGGATTGGATGTGAAGTGTTATTGTTGTGTACATGTTGTGCATGTTTTATATTCAATGATTGTACCTATGGTGATGTGTAATTTTGTATATGTAGTATTGTGTACAAATAATTTTGTATGCTTGTTGTATATATGGTGTTGTACGTATATTACATATGCAGTGCTGGGTATATATGGTGTTATGTAAATATTGGATATGTGGCGTTGTGCACATATTGTGTCATGTGCATGATGAATATGCAATGTTGTGTGCATATGCTGCTATGTACATGTTGTATATGCAATGCTATGTACATATGGTGTTCTGTGCATGTTGTACATGTGGTGCTATGTACATATGGTGTTGTGTTCATGATTGTACATGTGGCGTTGTGTGCATGTGGTGTTGTCTACATGGTATACATGTGGTATAGTGTACATATTGTATGTGTGGTGTTGTATACATGTGGTGTCATGTACATGTCATGCATGTGGTGTTGTGTACATGTGTTATTGTGTACACATTGTATAGGTGGTGTGATGTACATGTGGTGTTGTGTACACGTTATGCAGGTGGTACCATGTACATGTGATGTTGTGTACACATTGTGCATGTGGTGTTGTGTATAGGTGTTATTGTATACATGTTGTACATGTGGTATTATGTGCATATCGTACATGTTGTGTTGTGTACATGCAGTACTACGTATGTGCATTGTGTAGTTGTGGCATTGTTACATTTTTATTCATTGTTTTGTACTATGTGTACGTATGTATGTATTGTGTGTTGGTGTACACCAAATGTAGGTGTATGTATTGTGTTGTGTTGTACACTGGGTGTAGGTGTATGTGTTGTATGTCAGGTGTAGGTGCATGTATTGCATGACGTTGTATGTCATGTGTGGTTGTATGTGTGTGATGCACACTATGTGTATGCGCACATGGCTGAGGAGAAGGAAATGGGTGTTTTTCGGGTGTGGAAACCAATCCAGAGCACGTATGGAACAAGGACAAAGGTAGAAGCAAAGGACCTATTGAACTATAAGTATCAATATGTCATTCAGTTTTATTATGCATGTGATTTATGATTCTGGTTTATGATGGTTACATGTGATTTATGATTTTTATCTATGATGGTTGTGTTTTGAGCTAACCTGTTGTCATATGTTTATACATTATGATTTGGTCAAAGATGATAGTTTGACATGTTGTGACAAGAAGTAAATAGGATTGCAAGTGTACCTTATTGAGGAGCTACCAATGAGGTATGATGTGAATTCATTTCAATTTATTTTAAATCTAATGGAAGATATGTGCTTGGTATAGGAAGCACAAAAATGCCTGGGTTGAGTGATTGAAATCGACTGCAATTATTAGCAGTGGTAGTGAAAGAAATTGAAACAGGTAGTAGTATGTTAGTAAATCACTTCAAGAGTAGAAACATAGTTACCGATCAAACGAGAAAGTGACATGGTACCCGTTTTTTTGAGGTAGCAAAAAATCACCCGATTTTGAAGAGTGGTGATGCCAGAATAAACTTTTTTTTTTAGCATATTTTTGGCACTTTAAATTTTCTTATGTATCAAGTATGAACATTTTTTTCGATGTGAGTGATTTTCATGCTGATTTTGAAAAGTGTTGATGTAGCATCAACCCCCTTTTTTTAGAGGGTTGATTTTTGGCACACTAAACTTTTTTTATGTAGCGAGTATGAACACATTTTTTAAATGTTAGTGATTTTCATCTTGATTTTGAAAAGGGTTGATACATCATCAACTCTTTTTGTTTAAAGGGCTTATTTTTTACACTTTAAATTTTGTAATGTTTTAAGTGTGGATATTTTTTTTAAATGTTTGTGATTTTCATGTTCGTAATAAAACATTAAAAAAAAATTAAAAAACATAACCAAAAAACCTCAAATAATAAAAAATATATTAAAAATCACCCATAAAAATGTAAAAATAAAACAAAATTCAATTGTGAAAAAAAAAAAAAAAAAAACAACAAACAAACAAACAAAACAAAAAAATTAATAAATAAATATATTAAAAAAACAAAATATAAGAAAAAAAAAAAAAAATTTAAAGGAAAAAAAATCAATATTAATAAATAAAAAAAAATACATCCATACAAATTTTTTAAGTTAGAAAAAATAAAATACACCAAACATAAAATAATTTTAAAAAAATCTAAAAAAAAAATAATATATATATATATTATTATTAATTAATATATATATAATATTAATATATATATATTATATATATAATATATATATATATATATATATATATTTATTATTTTTAAAAAGTTAAAATTAAAAAGACTAAAAAAAATCATAACAATAAATTAAAAGTAGAAATTAAAACAAAACAATGAAAAATAAAATATACAAAATAAAAAACAAAATTAAAATAAAATATTTAAAATAGAAAAAAAAAGAAACAAATCAAAACCAAAAAAATTAAAATAAATAAATAAATAAAATTAAAACAAAAATTAAAAAATAAAAAATAAATGGTTTGATATGCGAGGATGAGGATGCGGACGCGATGAGCCGCGGGCTAGGGTTTTGCAGGTTTTTGCAGGCGGAATAGCAGGGTAGGCTGGACAATTCGAGAGCAAGGGCCAGCACAGGGGAGGCGGAGCGGAACGGAGGGGAGAACTGACCCTCACGCAGGAGTTGTAGAACCTTAAACAGCGAGTGCTGAGGGAAAATATGGAGAATCAGAAAGGGAGGGGAGAGATCCCCTCCTTTAAAAATATAGTTGCAAGAGAGGCAAGCGGCATCGGCATCCAGAACTAGAATGAGACTAGGGCGAACAATAAAGAAGCACCGGTGATGGGTAAACTGTGGCAAATGAAGACATGAGGAAAATGTTTACCAAGGGAAAACAAGAAACCCAGATATGTAATACCCAACAATATGCTGGAGGAATACAACAGTTATATGAAAGATCATGCTCTAATCTGCAAGTTCGTAGGGTATTGGCCTAATGAAAAAGAACTATACAGGTGGATTTATCAAAGGTGGAGACCAAAAGGACACATAGAATTGAAACTGGGAGCAAAGGGGTTCTTTACTGCAATATTCGCGAATCTGGAGGATAAAGAGAGGGTTTTTGAGGAAGGGCCATATTTCATGAACAACACAGGCCTATTCATGAAATACTGGGAAGAAAGATACAATCCTGACAATGAAAAGATGCTGGAAGCCCCGATCTGGGTCAGATTGTTTGGATTACCAGTGGAATTTTAGAACCCTAAAATTTTGGAAGGGATGGGCAACACGATCGGTGCCTTTGTCAAGGTAGCAGATACAACGAAGAGAGGTAAGTATACATCTTACGCAAGACTGTGTGTTTACATGAATATAGTTGAACCTCTCCCGAAACATATAGAATTGGAATATCATGACACATTTTGGCAACAGCCATTAGACTATGAGCATATCCCTTTCAGGTGCAGAAGGTGCCATGAGTACGGTCACCTATACAAACAATGCCCTTTAAACAAGGAGGAAGAATACATAAGGAAAAAACAAGATCAGCATAGGGAAGCAGAGAGAATGGAGGAGACAGATAAAGGTTTCCAACAGGTTACCAGAAAAAAGAAAGCAAACAAAGAAGGAACAAGAGTGCAGATACAAACAAAAGCACCAAACATTGAAAGCCAGAACAAGTTTAAAATCCTCCAAGATAACAATGAAGAAGATGATGACAGTGTGGTTGAGGGTGAAGACCCAGAAAATGAACCCATGGAAATTTTCCAGGAAACAGGAGAAAAAGTCGCAGAACCAAGAGAAACGAGCAAAGAAGAAACAGTCGAAAAGATAGAAATACTAACTAATCAAACCAAAATGGAGACGGAGAGTCAGCAGGAAAGCGAGGCAGAGGAAGAAAGGGTTATGAGACAATTAATCCAGGAATGGAAAAACTTGGATGAAAAATTCATTCCAGATCGGCAAAAACAAATATATAAGGAGGCTTTTCAAAAGTATAAAGAAAGAAATAGGGGGAATATGGACAATCAGGATGCTACAGCATGAGAACAAGGAAAGGAGCAGCTGGGAATAGGCAGGTCTGGAAAAAGCAGTAGGAAAAGAGGGAGAAAAACAATGAACTAAATGATTCAAACAGTTGGCGAAGTATTGATAAATTCAGGTAAAGTGATACCTCTGTAAGAGGTATTTTCCTACCCCTCCAAGAGTTTTAAATGATTATTATCAGCTAGAATATTAGGGGGATGAACAAAAAGGGTAAGCGGAGATATATGAAAGAGAAATTAAAAAGAGACAGACCAAGTATTATGATACTACAAGAAACAAAAATTACCATGCTGCAGATGTAAGGAATAATCAAAAATAGTAAACTCCAATACGAAGTCATGGGACAGGATGCAATCGGTTCAGCAGGAGGCATTGCAATAATGTGGAATCCAAATGAAATAATTTTTTAGAGCTGGACCAGTATGACTAGAATCCTTACAGGTTCAGGAAGAATAGCAGGGATTAAGGAAAAGGTAATAATTTCAGGAGTGTATGGTCCCCATACTCCGGGAGATAGAGAAAACTTTATTAAAAATCTGCAAGCAACACGAAAACTTTATCCGGAGGCAGCTTGGATTGTAGGAGGTAATTTTAATGTAATTCGGTCCCTAAAAGAAAAAAAGGGAGGCATAAGGAAAATAGATCAATATATGGAACTATTTAATGATATGATAGAAGGTTTGAGGCTGGTTGATATATCAACTATCAACGGAATCTACACATGGAATAATAGGAGAGGGGGTAAGAACCAGATCGCCTCCAGATTAGATCGATTTCTAGTATCAGAAACGATTATGAATAGAGATGTATTAATAGAAGCAAAGATCATGCCATCTCTTGGCTCTGATCACTGGCCGATCAGACTGGAAGTGGATATTAAGGCTAATCTCGGCAAAAAGCCACTTAGATTTGAAGCTTTTTGGCTTAGACACCCGGACTTTATAGAAAAAATGGAGGAATGGTGGAGGCAAAGCACAGCTCAGGGAAAAGGTAAAATGCATACCTTCCAACTTAAACTTAAGGAGCTAAAAAGGAGGATAAAAAAGTGGAATAAGGAAGAATTTGGAAACATTATGGAGGAAAAACAGAAACTAGAAGAAGAAATGGAAGCGTTGCAGCAAAGGATAATAAATGAAGGGAGAACAGAGGAAAGTAGCAGAAAAGAAGGGATAATATTAGGAAAACTGGAAGAGAGGAGAAAGAAGGAAGAAGTTTTATGGAGGAAAAAGTCTAGAAAAAATGGCTCAGGGAAGGGGAAAGGAACACCAGATTTTTTCACCAAGAAATGGTCCATCATCGACAGAGGAACAGGATATTTTCTATCAAAAACGAGGAGGGAGAGAGGATTGTTGAACAGGAAGGGATCGAAAAAGTGCTGATGGAATATCACAAAGGAATATTGACTGAATCCCAAGTGGACAAATCTGAAGCTATCAGGCAAATCTGCACGGCCATCCCTAGGATGGTAATTGAAGACCAGAATAGAGCCTTAATGAGAGCGGCTAGTCTGGAAGAGGTGGAGGAAGTGGTGATGAGTATGAAGAAAGGAACATCCCCTAGACCGGATGGCTTTACGGTTGATTTCTATCAAGCGGGATGGCATTTCATGGGAAAGGAAATTTTGGAATTGATAGAAGAATCTCGGATGAATCAAAAGGTATGACATGCTCTTAATTCTACTTTTTTCACTTTGATCCCTAAAAATGATAGATCAGAGGATGCCAAGGGTTTTAGACCCATTGCCCTCTGCAATGTTATTTACAAAATAATTTCTTCTCTGATGGCTAAAAGACTGAAACCCCTGTTAGAGAATCTGATATCCCCTGAACAAACCGGCTTCGTGGAAGGACGACAAATTCTAGATGGGCTAGTGGTTACTCAAGAAGTAATTCACTCTATGAAAGCTAAGAAATAGAAAGGAATGATGATAAAACTAGATTTGTCGAAAGCTTATGATAGAATCAATTGGCAATACTTGGAAGAAATTCTGGGAAGTTTCGGGTTTAGCAACAGGTGGATAAAATGGGTTTATAGCTGTATATCAACCCCTAACTTCTCAATTCTGGTCAATGGAACTCCTTCGAAAACCTTTAAGGCTTCCAGAGGAATAAGACAAGGCGATCCCATATCTCCTTTCCTTTTTATTCTTGCTACAGAGGGTTTGGGTAGGTATCTTAAACAAGAGAGAATAACTGACAACATCAAAGGGCTAAGATTGTGGGGTAATGAACTGCCAATAACTCACCAACAATTCGTTGACGACATTATGCTGTTTGGGGAACCAACTGTAAGGGAAGTGAGAAATTTGAAAAAGGTTCTAGACTTATTTGCAGAAGCTTCAGGGATGGAAATCAACAAGGAAAAATCATGCACCTTTATATTCAATACGGTGGAGACAGTTAAGAGCCACTTGACCAGGATGCTAGGTTTTAAGCAAGGGGAACTCCCAACAAAATACTTGGGAAACGTATTGGATTTCAACTCTAAGAGATTGAAGAATTGGCAAGGAGTCCTAGAGAAATTAAAAAATAGAGTGTCTAACTGGACTTTCAGATCCTTAAACATTGTTGGAAGGATTGTTCTAGTAAAATCAGTATTGCAAGCTATCCCCATATATCCATTATCGATTATGGCAGTACCTCAAGGGGTTTGCACCAATATCAGAGAAATTCTGAGGAAGTTCATTTGGGGAGGTTCGTCCCAATAGAAGAAGTGGGCCTTAGTCTCTTGGAAACATCTGACAAAACGAAAGGAGGAAGGAGGTTTGGGCCTACGTGATCCAGGTAAACTCAACAAGGTTCTCGGTGCAAAACTTTGGTGGCGATGGCTGAGAGGGGGAAATGACTTATGGAAGCAACTATGGAGACACAAGTACAATATGCCAGATTCTATGGAGGCTATTTATCGTATGCAGGAAACCCCAAAGAGCTCGAAAATATGGGAGCTAGCTAGTCAGAATCGAGATATAGTAGGAAATAACGTTTTCTGGGAAATTAGAGGAGGAGGGGAAGCTAAATTTTGGGATGATAATTGGCAACAAAGGGAGAAAATGAGCAGCATTCAAAGAATCCAGAACATAAATAACAAAATAGGTGACAACCATACATATGTTAAGGATTATTGGAAAGAAAATGAACTGGATGGGATATGGCGGAAATGGACAACACTGGAGGATTGGGGCATAGAGACAGATCAGGAACAACAGGAAGCTTTTATGAAAGAGGTAGAGTCCAGGAGAGTGAAAGCGAGAACAGGGAGGGATATCATCAGATGGGGGAAATCAATGAAAGGATCCTTTACGGTCAAAGAGGCATACTATCTGGCAGATCAACAGGAATTCACTGAAAGGAATCAAGACTGGAAGGGTATTTGGGGTCAAAACTGGTGGCCGAAAATTACCCTTTTCGCATGGCTAGTAGCTAAGCACAAAATCCTGACATGGGATAAGCTTCAAAAGAAAGGCTTCAGTGGGCCGTCGAGATGTTATTTGTGCAACAGGGAAGCGGAAACTCAAGATCATCTATTAATCAATTGTGGTTATACCAGGAATTTATGGAGGGAAGTAGGGACGATATTCCTAAAACCTGAAAGGTACCTGAAAGAAACAATCGAAGTGATCTTCCATTGGCAGAAAGATAAATTTCAATGCAAAGTTGTTCGAAGAGCCTGGGATCTCATAGCCGGTTTTGTAATTTGGATGGTGTGGAAAGAAAGGAATCGCAGAATCTTTCAAAACAAATTAAAAAGCATGGAAATAATCTGGAAAAGAATAGTAAACCTAACTAGAGAATCAATTCTGGTTGAGAAGTGGGATATGGAAGACTGGAAAGCTGATCAGGGTGAGGAGCAAATTCTTAAGAACCTAAATCTGAAATATGAAATGGTGCATAATAAAAAGGCGGATAGGATTAATGTGAGACATCAGAGCCATGACAAGTTTGCATACCCTAAAGACAATTTTATGAAGTTAAACTTCGACAGGGTGTCTAAGGGGAATCCAGGTAATGCCGGATTCGGAGGAATCTTCTGCGATAGCCAGGGAAACACCAGGTGGATCTATGCAGAGTGGGGTGGAGAGATGACAAACAATGAGGCTGAATTGTGGGCGATTCACCAAGGGCTGAGAATTGCGATTTGAAATGGTTACAGAAATCTGGAGATTGAGGGAGATTCTCAGATGGCAATTGAAATCCTAAAGAAACTGAACAACAGGAAGAAATGGGAGCAGGTTACCAACAGTTGGCGAACGGCAGGGATTGTCCAAGAAATAGCGGAGCTTCTAAAAGGAGTTGAATACAAAATATTCAATCATGTAAAAATGAATGGAAATCGAGCGGCTGATTTCCTCACGAATTGGGGTTGCAAAGGTCAAGACGGCAAGATAGACAACCAATGGAGGAAGGTACGACCCAGCGAAGATTGGAAGGATTTGGCTAGTATCATTAATTATGACCATGAACAAGCAACGAAGGAAAACAATGACTAAGCAAAAAACGTGAATCTTAGTATTCGTGCAACAGACAGGTGAGATGGATCAGCAAGCCCAGACATTTAATGAATGTCAGACACAGCTTAGGGAAGATATCATGGATCGGCATGCGGGAATAAAACCGGAATGTGCGAAGACAGGAAGGAAAAATCCACCATACAACAAACCAATCAACGCAAATAATCGGCAAGGAGGAGGAAAAGATATGTCAGAGCCCATAAATGGAAATGAAACAAACCGGACAGTTGATAGGAAAGGTGAAGGGCGAATTAACAGGTGGCAGCGGAAGACTAAGCTGATAGGTAAGAGGCGCGGGGATAGAAGTATTATAAAGGAACGGCAGCAACGGATCCGACAGCGGAAGAAATACATAGGAACCCAGAGAGGGATAAGAGGAGTAGAGGCGGTGAGCAGTAACAGAGAGAGGCTGCACCAATATCCTGCGGAGGCTACTATGGAGACCAAGAAGCGAGCAAGGATCGCCGAAGAAATGGAGGCTGAGCGCGGCAGAGAAAGAGACAGGAAAGGCAAGGAGGTTGCGAAAGAAGAGAAAATGGAAGAGATATATGAGATCTACGATGATTCTGAGGAGGAAGAAGATAGGCAAAATAACAGCAAGCGGGTTAAGGGGTGAGACAGAAGTGAAGACCAATGGGAGCAACAGCAAACCAGTGACGAACAGTTGGGTCGGCGAGGAGGAAGGGTAAGGCAGAGAGGACGTCAGAGGGAAAACAGGTAGGCGGAAAGCAAGCCGGAACCGAGCAGCTGGAGAGATGGCGGAGCGAACAGAGACCGAGGAGCAAGGGAAGGGTGACGTGAACATATGAGGAGACCGGGAAAAAAGATGCGACAGATGATGGAAAAGAAAGTTCAGCAAGCTGAGAGGGCTTATAGTCAGAATACATGCCCCAGAATTAGAAGAATTATTCAGAATATGGAGGAGGAATCCATTCAAGCTCAGTCAGATTCTAAGATGGAAGATTGGGAGTTTCTTATCCATGACCTTGGTAACACTAGGGGCAGAATGTCAATGTTTAAACAGTCCCTCCATATATATTGGGTAATGAAAAGATTATTGGCTAAGCCCCTGGAGCAAGCAGCAACAGAGATGGCAAAACTGGCGCAGGGAGTTCCAAATCTGAGGAGGGAGCTACGTATTATTCAGATCACCTTGGAGATGCAGGAGAAAAAGCTGGACGAGATTTAGCAGACGATAAAAGAAGGCCAGCAGATTGTCAACAAGGAGACTACCCAGCGTCCAGAGGCAGCAGCTGAGTAATTTTAGATATGTTTTACTTTTGATGAAAATGCATAGTATATATAAGCTAGGTAAGTTTCAAATTTTAGAGGTAGAAAGCAGTTATATGCATGTAAGTAGAATTAGAAATTTGAAAGACTGTGTAGTGTATTTAGCTTGGATAAACAGACTATGGACCTTTTATTTTTGGGCGACGGTTAAGAACTTCAGGTGGCTGAAATACTCGGTTTCCCCAAGAGGGTGAGTGGAAGGCAACCCCATTTTGATGTACTTTTTTGAATTGAAGTAATAGAAAGAAAAGAGCAACACCTTAGCCTACAAAAATAAATAAATAAATAAATAAATAATTATTAATAATAATAAATAGAAAGTTAAAAAAAAAAAACGAAAAAAAAAAAAAAACTATTAAAAGACAAACAAGAAATTCCACCACCCCCTGCGGTGTTAGCTGTGGGTGCAGTGTGGAGGTGGCTGCGTGCAACGCGCCTCCCCAAGCATCCACAACCAAAGTCTGCCTCCCTGCCCGCTTTTTTTTATGCTTTATTTGTTATTATATATATATATCTTTTATTGTTTTTTTTCTAATATTTAAATTTTTGTTGTTTTTGTATTATTTTTTGTGCTTTTTATTATTTTTTTCCAATATTTGAATTTTTGTTCTCTTTATTATTTTTTTGTTGTTTTTTTTATTGTTTTTTTTTTTTTCGATATTTAAAATTTGTTTTCTTTTATTATTCTTTGTGTGTTTTTTTTCATTGTTTTTCATTTTATCAATATTAAAAAAATATATCTTTTGTATTTTTTTTTTGTGTTTTTTTCATTGTTTATATTTTTCTTCAATATCTCAATTTTTGTTTTTTTTGTATTTTTCATTTTTATTTCTTTATACATTTTTTTTTGTTGTTATCTTCATTTTTTTCTATAGGGTCTGTGTCGATGCTCGTCTAACAACCCGATCCCATTATGAGCAATTTGATAGTTGATTTTAAAATTTTCGTTATAATGAGTGGAGTCTGCTCCCACAATGTATCAATTTCATGGTTGATCTTTAAGTTTTCATTACAACGAGTCGAGTTCACCTGCACTGTGTGTCAATTTGATGGTTGATTTAAAAAAAAAAAAAAAAAAAAAAAAAAAAAAAAAAAAAAAATTGCAATGTATAGAGTTGTCTTAGGCTAAGATTTTAAATTGCTATATATTTTGCATTTAAAAAATAAATTACTCTTCATTTTTAAAGTTTTTTGTCATAAATATTTTTCATAATGTCATGCTTGAAATATTTTGAAAACTTTAGATTTTTTCATAGTCATAATCTTTGGTTTTAATTGCATGGTTGAAAATTTGTCAAGATTTTAATGTTTTTCTAAGCCATGATATTTTATCTTCAATGCTATAGTCGAAAACAATTACAATTTCAAGGTTTTTTTAGAGTCAAGATATTTTATCTTTAACAGCATGGATGGAAATAGTTGGAATTATCAAGATTCGAGACATGATATTTTATCTTTAACATCATGTTCGAGAATTGTTGGAATTTTACAGTTTTTCAAAGTTTGGATATTTTCTCTTTAACTCCATTGCTAAAAAATGTCAAAATTGTAACCCGATTTTTTTTCTGTTATTCCACAATAAACAAAAAATTTTAAGGGTGTTTTTTCATCGATTTTTCAAAACACAAAAAAAGGTTTTTACTTCCATTTAAAAAAAAATGTTGAAAATTTACCCTTAAAAAAACATCATTCTGGAATAAACAATTTTTTAAGGGTGTTTTCTTTTATCCATTTAAAAAAAAATGGTTTTTACTTCCATTTTAAAAAAATGTTGAAAAAAAACCCTAGAAAAAAACATCGTTCTGGAATAAACAATTTTCATTTTTTGGTTGTTTTTCATGTTTTTTTGGGGTTTTTGGGCTCGAGTACCCGTTTTGAGGTAATAGTTCTTGTTTCATCTGTAACTATCTAAGGGCCATTGTGGGACACTCGTACCCAATAGTGTCCATTTATTTCCATGAGCATTTTATCCCTGGTATGATGGTTTTGAGGCAGGTATATGCCTTAGTTGTTTGATTTTCCAATGCAAGGAAGCCTTGCCAAGAGATGGACCATATGGGATAGGGAATCTCACAGAACTTGGAAGGTGAGTGACTGCATAGAAGGGGGTGACTGAATTTCCCAAGGGACGTATAACAGAGAAGGAAAGTTGGGGATGGATTTATTTGGGGATTACAAGAGTCTCATAAAACAAGTTATTTATTTGCAAATTGTTTAAAAGGAATTATCTTTTAACTGCAAAATTTATTTATTTTTATAATAAAAATAAAAAGGTTACATAAGCTCTAAAGATATCATCATCAATGGCCGATACAAATAAAATGGAGGAGAGCCATGGAAAATAAATTTATGGAAGTAAATTACATTAGTTTGCAATCGTCCAAATTACTTGTTGATTAGATTAATATTTTTGTTTTTCAATAAGTAAAGATTTCTCAATCTCAAATCACAATAAGAAGAATTTAAAAAGAGACATTAGTATTAAAAAATAAAATAAGTATCAAACTCAGGTTTTAAATGGTATATGAAACAATAAGATGAAAATTAGATACGGATTTAATGCAAAGAGAGATACACTCATTTTGCACCAAAAGTTTGGATGAGTGTAGAAATTACCTTTTGATTAGTAGTGAGCATTTATTGAAGGAAAACTAGCCACAATACTCAACCTACTTTCTTTTATCTCATATTGTTTTCTAAAACTAATAAAAGGAAATCTTGTTTCAAAATATTACTTGTAAATCACTATTAAATATGCCATAATACACCACAAATTAAAATAATTATTTAATATAGCAAAAATTTCCAACCTAAAAAAATTCCTAAAATTTACATGGTAATTATAATTTTCCTTATTTGATCCATCTGTGAGTTGCACTGTCATCTAGCTATTTTGCAAGTTTTGCTATGGGTTTTGCATTGAAGCCCTTCTTGTGCAAGGATATTGACTCCCGTTGTCAAAGCCCTTGAGGTGGGGGGTAGAATGCCCATCCTTCCATGACATACTAGAAAATTGCACATCATGGAAGTTCACTTATTATTTTGTTCAAACTAGAACTCCAAACCCTCCCCTTCTAGAGTCAAGGCCCATACCAACCAATTCTATGTCCAAAGGAAAAGAACCAGTTACCGAGGAACATTCCAAACTACAAATTCCTAGAAAGTGGGGAAATGTATCCCCAAAGTAGGTGAGATGCCAAAATATGAAATCAAATCTAAACAAATGGGAAACTAAGTCCAATGCATACCA
Source organism: Pinus taeda (assembly GCA_000404065.3). Lineage (NCBI taxonomy): Eukaryota > Viridiplantae > Streptophyta > Pinopsida > Pinales > Pinaceae > Pinus > Pinus taeda. Next base: position 69,391 of record APFE030225427.1, on the reverse strand, counting down.
TGTCGTTATAAGTCATTTTCTAGGAATATAACCTACTAAAAAGTAACTCATCAGTTGCATCAACTCAAACTAGAAGCCTAAAAGGTCAAATAATCTAAAATTGGGCTCCAACAATTTCTTCACCACCATTTTTCATAATCAAGCGGATCATGACATTGTATTTGATAATTTCCCTATTTTTTTCATTCCATTAGACTCCGTTTGAGATCACGGATAGAGAAATTCAATCTCGATAAAGAAGAATTTTCTTATGCTCTAGTCTAGGTAAGGTTGTATACTCTCCCTCGGGAATACTAATATTTAGAAATCCTAGAGGATATTGAAAACACTTTGGGTCGATTCATTAAAATCATATAAACCATCAAGCACAAGCATTATACAACATATGCTTGCATCTGTGTACATGGATGTTTCAGTGCCTCTTCTTGATTCAATTTGTCTATCCTATCAATACTCCAACTAGATCCATATGGTTAATTATAAGTATGTCCCCTTTCAATGTACGCTTTACCATGAACATGGGAACCTATATTAGGATGTTCCCCTAAACAATCCCCAAAAACCTGCCAATGCAAAAAAGGATAAGAACCAGGAGGGATTTCTTTAATTAGCAACTCGACATAGGTTAGGTAGAAAATATCCTCCCTCTAGCTCTGTTAATCCTATATCCATTGAGAATAGATTTATATCCCTTTAGTCCTAGCTTAATCATCCCCTAAGCAATAAGTCACACATTCCCCCTTTCAATCCCCCCGCCCCCATCTAGAGCCCAATTATCCTCCCTCTATAAACCCTAAAAATCCCAAATGAAAGAAAGTATCTCCCAATGAGAAACCCTCAAAGGAAGGACTAGATGAGGTGGTGGAAACATAAGAAGATGAGGATGAACTCTAGGAGACAGAATGAGAAGATATGGATCTAGATGGAATCAAATTTAAAGGCTTCATGAAAGCTTATCGATGCCAAGGAATCAATTTTATCCTAGTAGATCATCTACTTTAAACGTAGAAAGACTTCAATAGTCATAAATCCCTAGATCAAGGTAACCAAACATCACCAAGTAGTGAGTCTTATCTAGGAAATTCCACCAACAAAGGAAAGTCAATAAAGAAGCCTTTAAAGCATGAAAGGTGTAGAGGTAAAAAAACTAATACACAACTACTCCAGGAAATTAGAGATATGTTAGTGAACTCAATACATAATGTGTTAATCATGGATTCTTTCCTTCCTTTTCTTTCTCAAAGTCATCAATGAAAATCATTTCTTGTAATGTTCAAGGTATCAAAGATAAAATCAACAAAGTCTTTTACAACAAAAGGTATGTAAGAAATTTCTAGATATTTTACTATTTCAAGAAACAAAATGTACTTTGAACATAATGGAGTCTATTCACAAATGAATCTAGAAAATTAGTGACTATATATCCCATAAACACCATAGGATCCTCTAGAGGCTTAGCCACAATGTGGAATACCAATATTATTATTCTCTTTGATTTCTTTGTGACCAAACATAGACTTTTTTCTCAATTTAGATTCATTGACTCCTCAAAGATGGGTGTCATCACTAGTATCTATGAGCGGAAATCCTCCAAGGAGAATAATTACTTTGTATGAAATACTTATGATCTCAAACTTATAGTAGAAGACAAAAGGTGGATCATCAGAGGGGAATTTAGTGTAATAACCTATCTACCAAAAATCAAGTGGGCATTCATCGCCTAGACCATGATAGTGAAATTTTATCATACTTCATATAATACTTGCACCTTATAAACCTTGAAACATTCAATGATATCTACACTTGGAATAACCAAATGGGATTTTCTAATGCTATTAGGACAGAATATGGAAGCCAACATTTTTTGCTTTGCTGGTTTTGATCACTAGCCCATCAATCTTATTTTGGAGCTCCCAAACATTCCAACCAAAATACCTTTTTGTTTTGATAAATTATGGCTCACACATCCAAACTTCCAACCAAATATCAATAGGTGGTGGAATGAAATAACAATTTGAACATGGCTCCTTGATGTATGTATTTCAAAAGTACCTTTAAAATGTAAAACAACACCTTAAGATCTAAAACAAAATATTTGTTGGCAACATTTTTTGTGCTCAAACAGAAGCTAGAAACAAAAATAGTAAAAATACAACAAGAAATTATATTATAGGAAATATCTGAACAATTTTGCGACCAAATAACAATTGGAGGAAAGGTGTTAACAAGAGGAATTTATGTGGTGGAAAGAATAAAGATCCAATGGGCCCTCAAAGAGTGGGAAAAATTCAACACTAAATTATTTCATCACTCCATGATCCAATGAGTACAAAATAATAGGATCACCCTTCTAAAATACTCTCAAGGTATTCCTTTCATCTCTCACTTTGATATAGAGGTTGAGCGAACTCATTTTTCCAATTCCTTTTTAGATGAACTTAAACATAATCTCTCCCAAGCCATCTCTAAAATAACTAGGCATACCCCTAAGATTAACTATGAGGAACATAATAAGAATATAATGTGAGTTGTAACACTCTTGGTAGTTGAATAAGTAGTAATGGAACATGTTGGGGCCTTCGTTTAATTTTGAAAAGGTTTTGACCAATTTTGGCTGACCAAAGGATGAGAAGGAAATGGGTGACGGCAACGGTTGGCTGGTGGAATAGGAAGTTGTAGAAGAGTTGCAGCAAGGTGGTAGTGGAAGGCAAAAGCAGCAGAGGGGGCGGGAAGGTGTAAGAGCATCCAAGGGGAAGAGTAGTCGAGCAGGAACTGGCACTCCAGACAGCATAAAAGAATATAAAGGGAAAGGACTAGAAAAGGAGAAGGGTTGATTGGTTGGTTGAAGAGATAGTCGGCAAGGATGTGGGAGCAGGTGGGAGGACATCCAATTTCGGTAGATGGATAGCAGAGTGCAAGAGTCTGGGAGACTTGGGCCTTGAAGCTAAACCAAACCTGTGAATCTGAGCCTGGTATTCCTTGTATTTGTTTACAACGAATGCCGAAGTTATGTTGTAATGTTTACTGTTAAGTTAATAGGAATAACGGCCAAACTGGTTGGAACTTATGATTTATACAGGCCCCTTCCGAGGGATGAATCTCTAAAAAAATTTAATGTCCCATGAAATGCATGTAATCATAGTTCTAGTATTATCTCTATTATGTTTTTATCTCTGTTTTATCCGTAATGAATATATATATGTGATCCAATGAAATAGTTAATGCTTCCTCAACTCCATGCTGAACCTTTCTCCCTTTTTGTCGCGGCATGCCTCGGGTAAGACTCCTTGCCATTTTTGGTGAGGTGAAAATGTTGGCGTTGTCCTAGACTACAACAAACCATTGTTGGCCCTCTACGCCTAAACCCATGGTATTTTCCCCCGATGACTCTCTCGAGCCAACAAATGGTTCTGTTGTCGGGACCTCAAGTTATGAGAACTAGTTCGGACCATGGTGTCAAGGATATTCAAGGGAGAGATCAGGGATTGGTGGAATCATAAAGTAGATCAGTTTGTGGTAGAGCAAGCTACCCAGAGAAATCAATTGATCAGTAAGGTGAGTGAAGGGATTTTATATGCCGATGACACCAATGATCAGTATTAAATTTTCTAGTGCAAGTTACCAGAAGACCTGTACAATTAGTTAAGAAGGCTAAAGGGACAGAATCAGCTAGGGGGATTGACAACAAGTCGCCGCAGCTAGACTCTGTTGGATATCGCACTGCTTCAATAGTGGGATAATGATCTAACTATAGCAGTTGATTTTTGGGTAAATACTACGGTGGAAGGATACATAGTCAAGTTTGTTGCCGAAAGTTATCAGTATTTCTCGAAGACATAAGATGTGTTCAATTCTAGGCTAAGAGGTCAGTTGATGAGGGAAGTACTGACGCGGATTAAGATTTTTATAGTAGAAGAAGGATTGTTGCCTTCGCCCACCACAGGGATGGCAGTGTAAAACCCTAGTACCGTGGGGAAGGATTTAGAGGGGGGGAATGCTACTAGTTGAGGGATATAGATGCTGCTGAAGGGATGGATGTGGAAGAATTTAAGAAAGTTAGAGATGTCAGAGCGCAGAGAAGGGCACTACTAGTAGATAAGGGGAAGATGAGAGAAATTCAAACTCTCGGGAAGAGGAGAATGGGGCCCCACCAAGTAGGAGCGGTGATGGGAAAACCCCGAGTCGAGGAGGGAGGAGAAGAAGGTGTTGGGAAAAGCAAGAGCAGTGAAGGGAGATGTAGGAGCCAGAGAAATGAAGAAGGACCTTCCCTATAGGTTGCGGAAGGAGGATCGCGAGAGCAAAGGACAAATGGGCATGAAGAAGGAAGCGAAGAGGATATGGGCAATGTGATGAGGAGATTATTCAATGAAGGAGAAGCATCCGTTAAGAGTCAGTAACAATACCCCTAAGACATAGGTGGTGTTTCCCCCGATATTCCCTTGGTACCTTATCACAATCTCGAGGAATTTGATATTAGCTTAGCCAAGGAAGTATGAGTATATAGTGCACGGGATAAATAGAGAATCTGATTCAATATTGGGAGCAACACAGGAACCAGTAATATTAGTAACTTAGGACTACAGGGATCCCAGCAGCCGGGAAGCAAAGGGTTTGTGTTGTTAGCTCATACGCAAATCAGTATGGCGGGATCTTTTACCAAATATCCAGAATTTGTGGGAAGGGGAAACGAGGATGTGGAGCAGCACCTGTATCTCTGTGAAGATATTTGGAGAGCTATTCAGACTCCAAACAATGTCAGGGCTGTGGAATTTCATACCACGCTGAGAGAAAGGGCTATGCACTAGTTTATAAAATGGGCGGAGCAAAACCAAAACCCCACAATAGATGATATTAAGAGAGGATTTGTGCAGGAATTCAAGATACCACAGACGGATTAGTAGGGGCTATCGGAGTTATGGTAAATTAAGTAGAAGGAGGGTGAGATAGCTTGGGAGCTCATGTAAAGGTTTAAGGATGCCATTTCCAAGTTGAGTTACACTCTGGACCCGAATCACCAGGGGGACCGGTTCATCAAGGCACTCTTGCCTTTAACCAGAATGTCGCTAACGCAACAGAAGATAGGAACCCTCCAGGATGTGTTGGAGCAAGCATCACGTATAGAATCCATGGCAATATACCCTCATGAATACCGGGGAGGGACAAGTCTATAAGATCCATCGATCTTAGGCCTGCAGAACCAAATTGCGACTTTGATGAAGAAACTGAAATATCTTCAGCCAGTGAATCCATTCAGACCCAACGTATGGTGCACCCACTGCATGGTGGAAGGGCATGTTGTGACGGAATGCCTAAGGTTGTAGGGAATTAATCATCTAGGAGGGGTCACGGGGTCATCAAGGAGCCCACCAACTGCAGGAGTTGCGGCAGTCGAAGTGCAAGGGGATTTCCCAGGAAGGAATAATCAATACTTTTTTGAGATATGTAGGGTATATGGACACCTGCCGTGGATGTGCCCAATTCTGAAAAAGTGCTCTAACATACCCAATAACAACTACTGTGAGTTTTGTGCATCAATAACGCATCACACCAATCAGTTTCAAGCTCTGGATGCTTTAGCAGAAAGGCTTGATAGATCCATGTTCAGAATTAATAAGTCAAATCAGGGAGGAGGAGGAGGAAATGGGTGAGGAGGAAGAATGGGAGTAAGAGGGCTCATAAGGTGTTATAGCTGCGACCAGGAAGGGCATGTCGCCAGAGAATTCCCGCTCCCAAGGAGACCTTGGTGCTCATAATGTAGAATTAATACTCACACAACAGAGAACTGTTCAGAACTCACTGCAAAATGGGAAGAAAGGACCAGACATGGGGGGGAAACCTGGTGAATGCTAAACCACAGACTGATGATGGAATCCCCACAACCAATATTAATATAGTCACCCGAGGAGGGAAGAAGGCAGAGGAGGATCGCTACACAGAGGACCCCTCCTTGATCTTTAAAGCGACCTCCCCATAGAAGGTATATCAACCCGAACACCAAAAGTAGTACTATCAAGAAGCAGCTAAGATGTTTGAGGGGATGACCGAAGAGAGAGATAATCAAAGACCGCGGGATCACATGCCCGATCACACCCAGCCGATTGGGGAGTGGTTTAAACTGTTCTTGAAAATTGTTGAGGATGAACGCATGTTGAAGGAGTTGTAGAAAAGTTTGAAGGCTGCGGTATCCGTGGAAGAAGCGGAAGTGGAACAACCACGCACAGATTTTATAGAGAAGGCTTTCAGAAGAGTGAAACATAACAAGAGAAGAAGGGGCAAGGAGTTTTGAATCAATGCATAGGTGGTAGGATTACAGGTAAGTGACACAATGTCAGACTTGGGGTCGGATGTAAACATTTTACCCAGGAAAACTTGGGAGGAAATGGGGAAGCCTCAACTTAAATACTCACCAATTCAACTAAGAATGGAAATCAGTATTGCATACTACCCATTTGGAGGTTGGAGAACGTGGAATTTGATGTGGCAAGGGTGAAGACACACACTAAATTCGAGGTAATTGACATCATGGGGGATAAGGACCCATATCCGACACTCTTGGGAATCGATTGGGCCTATCAGAACTATGTTGTCATAGACCTAAAGAAAGAACTAATGATTTTCAAAGTAGACAGACTAAGGGTGATCCAACCTTTAGACCCCTACCAAGGACCTAGGTTCACATAACCAGTAGATGACAGGGACGAGCTAGGAGCATTAGACTAGCTATACACACTCACAGCAGGGAAGAGGTAGGACTACATAAACCCTATGCCCAAGGGATCAGCCAGTTGGAGAAGTATCCAAAGCTCAGAAACTGTTTCCGAAGCTGCATTGGATGCATGGGAACAAGGTGGATATGAACTGACCACTAGACGATATGCAATGATAAACCGAGTAAACTGGGGAGGAATGGAGGTAAGTGACTATCTGAAGTACTATGGCCTTGAACCAGTGGACACCTTCTTAGACAGAGTAGACCAGGAGATCACAAAGGATCAAAGGATTCCCTTTCTCGATCTCGCCCTCATGGAAACTCTGGCAATATTGTTGAAGACACACCGTCATGCATTGAGAGACTAGATGAGCATCAAACAAGCCATGAAGGAAATATTTGCCTGGGAGGAAGAACAACCACAGAATAAGGGAAGATACAAGGGGGATTCAAGTCCTGAGAAGCACATCAAAGATTGCATAACCAACTGGAGAATCCAGGGAATGCCAAAGGATCGATGGGTACACACATTTATACATACCCTTGGGACTGTCCCTCGAGCTTGGTATGTCCAAGAGGAGCTCCATCAACAGATAGTAGATTGGGATACCTTGAAGGTACTGTTTGTTAGAAATTTTTCATTCATAGGCAATAAGGCACAAATGACAGAGGCACTCCAGGCAATAGAAGGGGTTTTGTCCACCCTAGAGTTGTTGTTTGAAGGAGGGCCCAATGAAAATGTTCTGCAATGTCTGTATGAAATGGAGTCACCAGGATATGCAACCTGCGACAAGGTGGACACATAGCTAGAGGAGGATGGGTTGAAGGGACTGAAACACCTAACCTTCGGGGAAATGGAAGGAGAGAGGGACATCCGAGAGAGCTCCTCAATGGAAGGTGCCCACCTTCTACCAATGAAGCTGAGAAAGAAAAATGTTGGGTCAGAGGATAAGCCCAAGATGGCATCAGCGGGAGACTACTGGGACGAGCAAACCACCAAAAAAAATTTCGACCTATTACAAGAATATCAAGACCTGTTCCTAGATTTAGTGGTAGAACTGAAGGGGATAAAAGGAAACATTGGGGAAATGAAAATCGTTTTGAGACTGGATGCCCGAACGATAAAGAATAGACCGTACAGATTAAACCCAAGGGTGAAGGAGAAAGTTAAGAAGGATATTGACAAAATGTTGGAAGCAGGAATCATATTTTTTGTAGATGAAGCTGAGTGGATACACCCAATAGTCATAAAAACAAGAAGGATGCAACTGAAATCAGATTATGTGTTGATTACAGAAGCCTTAACAATGCATGCGTGCATGACCTGTTCTCTACACCTTTCAATGATGAAGTCCTAGACAATGTTGCGGGGAACGAAGCATATTCATTCACAGATGGATTTTCAGGATACCACCAAGTCCGAATAGCTGAAGAGGGTAAAAGAAAAACAACATTCACTATTGAGTGGGGGTCATATGCTAACAATGTGATGTCATTCAGGCTAAAGAATGCACCAACAGTCTTCTCAAGGATTGTCATAGCTGCATTCCGAGATTATATTCACAAGTTTCTAGAAGTATGCATGGATGATTGGATAGTATAAAGTCTATTGAAAGGCGCATGCAATTGCAGATTTATTTAAGCCTCAAGAAATGTATCTTCGCAGTCCCATTTGGAACTCTACTAGGCCATATCATCTGCAAATATGGAGTATGTGTAGACCCCGCAAAAGTTGCGGCAATTGTCCACATGGAACCACCGTGCAACGTAAAAAAACTAAGAGAAACTCTGGGTCATACGAGGTACTACAGGCGGTTCATCAGGAACTACACATCCATCACAGCCCCAATGGAAAAATTGCTGAAGAGAATGGAAGAGTTCATTTAGACTGCGGATTGTCAAACATCCCTGAATAACTTAAAGGAAAGACTGGTAAGCACCCCTATACTGGTGTATCCTAATTGGAACAAAATGTTCCATGTGCACGTCGACGCATCAGGGATAGCGCTGGGAGCGGTCTTAGCGCAACCAAGGGAGAAAAACATGGACCATCCAGTGTACAATGGTAGCAGAAAGTTGTCTACTGCGGAAAGAAACTATACAACAACTGAAAGAGAAGCCCTGGCAATAGTTCATTCTCTCCAAAAGTTTAGGAACTACTTACTGCGCACTCCATTAAAATTCTTTACATACCATTATGCACTTAAATACTTGGTAAACAAGCTAGTACTAGAAGGGAAGATATGTCAATGGTTGTTGTTGTTCCAAAAATTTATGTTTGAGGTGGTTATAAATCCTGACAGATTGAATGTGGGACTAGACCACCTATCGTGACTAGACACAAAGGAGAATGAAGGAGCAATGGATGATCGATTGCCCAATGCCAACTTATTCAGAATAGAGGCAATCCTAGATCACCTAGAAGAGATCGCCACATTATTAACAATTGGTCATTGCCTAGAAGGATACACAACAGCAAAGAGACAACACTTGGTAGTAAGGGCAACAGATTACCAGTTGATCGCAGGACACCTCTACAAGATGGGCTTAGATCAAATACTGAGGTGTTGCATCCTCTAGCATGAAAGGAATGATGTCTTATCAGAGTGCCATGCAGGGGTTGCAGGAGGCCATGTGGGAGGTAAATCCACCGTAAGAAAGATACTACACACAGGATTATGGTGGCCAACTATCCATAAATATTCTAAAGAATTTGCTAAGACATGTGAGGTCTATCAAAGGGTCAGAAAGCCTTCACAACGAGATGATTTGCCTATACATCCAATCCACACAACGCAAATCTTTAATAAATGGGCGGTAGACTTCATTGGACCCATTTCACCATCAGCGAGGCATTCGTGAGAAAGATACATAATAACGGCAACAGAATACCTCACAAGGTGGGCAGAGGCAGCGCCCGTCAAGGATTGTACAGCAGAAACAGTGGCAAGGTTCATTTTTTAGAACATCATTTCAAGGTTCGGATGCCCGAGGAGCCTCACAAGCGACCAAGGGAGCACTTTCTGAAGGAGACCATTGAGACTCTGCTGAAGACTTTCATGATTCAACATAACAAGAGTAGTCTATATCACCCACAAACCAATGGCACAATAGAATCATTTAACAAGATATTGGAGAAAGGGCTAATAAAATTCATATCAGCCAACCAGGACGACTAGGATGAAAGAATACCCACAACTCTATGGGCATATAGGACAATAGTAAAGAGACTCCATAAGCAAACTCCATTTCAACTTGTATATGGAAGGGAAGCGGTGGTACCAACAGAATTTATATTACCTAGCATGTTCATATCAGAGGCCATGGGGATGATGGATAATATTGCCTTACAAGACAAACTAAGCCAACTGATGGAACTTGACAAAACACGGTTTTTAGCAAAATTCCATCAATCAGTGGAGTAGAGAAGGAAAAAAAATTGGCATGATAGGCATATCAAGAGGAAGTCTTTTGAATTTGGGGAACAGGTACTCCTATATGATAGCAAGTTCCAAAAGTTCCCAAGGAAACTGCAGATGCACTGGCTGGGTCCATTTATAGTCATGGAAATCAGAGAGTTGAGAGTAGTAAGGATCGCGCAACTAGATGGAGTCCTATTGCATGGATGGGTGAATGGCGCACGATTAAAGCCCTTCCGCAACACATAAAATAATAATAATAATAATAATAAGTGGAGGAATAATAAGGTTGCAGCAAAAACTTCGCATGCCGCAACCCATTTGTGGTCAGGAGGGGGGGGAAGAAAAGGTAGATTCAGTATTCACACATGTAATCCTAGCCAGCAAGGTACACATGGGCATGCGCTTTTTTCGAATTTATGATCACACAAGTACCTATCCTTTCCACCGTACCAGTAGTCATTTCCAAATTAAGTAACTAATAATGCAACCGTCAAAGTAGGAGCCACAAAATATTTTCCCTTTAAGCATAAATTTAGTTAATAAGTAACTCCATCACGGCAAAATAAATATGCCATGCAGCCCACTCTGTACGTTCCCAATCCATGTCATAGTTGTCACGTCCAAATCAGCCGGTGATGGCAAGGTATAGCTAGAACACATGGGAAAGTTGCCAGAGTAATCAGTTACTGAGGCCTAGTCAGTTAGGGAACATCGTGACAGGGCCAACTACTTAATTCATAGGAGAATGAAGGGAATTCTAGAATTCCAATTGCAGATAACAGAATAATTACAAGTTCACTCTTAAGAAAAGATGCAGAGACAAGGAAGCAGGAAACCTCAAGTGTAGGTCATTTATCACAGGATAAAAGAGATGGCGAAAGGATTGGTATCAGTCCCACAGGACACCTTGGATGCATGAATTGAAGTGGTCGATAATCTGTATGGAAAATATGACAAGACAAATTTGATCGACAACGAATTTATAGATTGTTTCCAGTTCTCGACCATGAAAAGAGAAGTTTATGCAGAGGAATTCCAGAAGGAGGATGGCACTAGGACCTCTAGGGTCAGGGAAGAGTTTAAGGGGATATAGAGATCAACATTACTCCATTTGAGGAGTCTACCAGTGTTCGGCATTCAATTTTCCGCAATGCACGGTACCAAGTTGTCGGCGAGTAAGATGCACGAAGGGTCATTGTGGTTGGATAAGGAGTATCCCATCCATGTGGAGGATATCATTCGTCTAATAGGGTTTGCTGAGGGAGGGAACGTAGTTAGCACAACATTCTAAACAGGGGCTAAGCAAGGCAAGAAGCAGGTTGAAGATAATGTCTATGCCAGATATAGGACTGAGTGGGCCGGGAGAGGAGCGAAGCTAGATATGATTAACAAGGTTCACATCAAATTTTCCTGCTACATCATTGCAGGCAAGACAATGCAACACTTTACGAAGAACGAATGCACTTTGGACGCAATCTCAGTTGTGGAACATTGTTGCTGAGGAGAGGTGCTCAACTGGTTCTCAACGAGCTATTTGAAGCTTGTGAAGATGTGTACCGGTGAGGTACCAGGTTCGTGTTCGGATACCTTTTGATGTCGCTGGCAATGTGGAAATCAAGGCCATTGAAGGAGAGGGAAATGGCACCCATCGTCTAAGGCCAACCAATTGCACTCCATTACGATCCATGGAAGGCATCAAGGGACCCCAGCATGAAGGAGATCAATGAAATAACTTTCAAATACTGGTATGAGTAGATGTTGGCCATCATAAGTTCAACAGAGAGGATACCTAAGGCTCTGTTGAATGAATTCGTAGAAGAGATATGGTTTAGCACCTCCCACGTGCACACCTACTTGAGACCGCGGTGTGTCCACCCAGAAACGTTTAAGATGAGGCCGTAGAGGTTTGTACTAACAGTGGAAGCGCTACATAGAGAGGTGGAATCATGGCCAGGAGTATCCTGTGAGATAATAGAAGGGAAGCACAAGTACCTTTGCGGAGCCTTGATGTCGCAGGTGTAAGGGGAAGATGGGGCGGAGAGCAATAGGAAGTGGCTAACCGAAGATGAAATCCAACCGATGGTGCTCCAAATTGAGAAGATGTTCGAACTTAGACGAACAATTGCTAGCTTCAAAACAAGTGAGAGCAATTACCTTGCCCAATTTCAAGGCTCTACCATGTTTTCCCCTGTAATAACAATGGCGACGGCCATGAAACTCCCCATGGGAGTAGTCCGGGCTCCTTCCCAGCCAACAGTCCCCAAACCAAAGAAAAAGTGATTTGTCTGAAGTCCAGCTGTCAAAAAGCCGAAAATTATTCCACCAACTCCAATCATCGATCTTATTGAAGAGGTTGAGAAATCAATCCCTACAGCCACCATAGTTGAAGAGATTACCACCACCTCCTCCACCGCTTTACATTAGTCACGGGAATCATCCCTACACACAGCGTCCACCTCCACGACCCTGTCTGAGACACCCCCATCTGGCTGACGGAGGATGACTGTGGAAGCAAAAGTTCAATCAGCCGGGCAAGTAGAGGGCACCACTCCTGCCAACATAACACAACAAACAGAACTTACATCACTGATGCTTCGGTTGGACCCACCAGAAGGAGGAAATCTAGATTCCATTCTGTAGGAGGAAAGGGTTGAACCGTACTTGCCACCTTTCCTTATAAGGCTCATAGTGCTCCCAAACCCTAGCATCATTCCACCCACTCCACAATTCACCTCATCGTCACAGCCACAGGGGCTTCACTCAATGAACCTCAGACATATCACGTGCGTTCGTGGCATATTAAACAATACCCTTCATCTGACTACATATTGGAAAATACCTCTAAAAAACACATTATTTAACCCCCTACTAATATGAAACCAATACACCTTCTTAATTTAAAAACCCCTACTTTCACTAGATATTGGAGGTGTCCATTTTTTCATTAACATTTTTTATACCCCTTTATATTTTTTCATTAACTTTGGGCTCCATTTTTTATACCTACCAATATAAAAACCCTCTACCCCTTTATATCACCCAATATATTATGTCATTTTTTCCTCAATAAATATCCCCCAATATGAACCCACGTGGTATGGCATTTCTCCCCCAATGAAGCCCCCGTGGTCACAACAAGCCCATTCGCCCACCTCACACTCCGAAAAATCCATCGCTAGTGGCCTACCCTTACAACAGCAGTTCCCAGAACCTAGTACAATGCAGGCAGATATGCTCTAGCACTGGTCATCGGCACAATTGTTTTCATTTATCCAGCAAGCAGTGCATAGGGATGAAAGGATCCATGAGGATCTGGCCAAGGAACATGCACAACAAGCAAGACAGTTGCAAGAGGTGACAGAAGAGCGCGATCACCTACCACAAGCAAACATGGACTTGCAAGCCCAGGTAGATCAAGTCACGCAATGATTCAAGTCACTATGGCTCACCATCATTGATGCAAATATAGAAGCACCAATGGACATAGCTACATGCACACTGGTCAGTTGTTGCAACCACATCCAAGTGGCATGCTTGAACCTGGCAGCTACCAATGCCGAGATGAAGAGGAAGCTGGAGACGGTGAGATCAGCACTACCAGACCCAGTGGAAATCTATGCGAGGATGGTCGAGGGAAAAGTCATGGAACTAGAAGCAAAGAAACACACCTTAGTCGATGCCCTTGCCGACGGATATGCTCTAATGAACAAGGTCCATGATTGGTCAGGTAGTCTAGCATTGAAGAACCACTTGGTCTATCCCCTTAGGGAACAAATACAGACCCTATTTTCTAGCACAAAAGACTGTACAGACCCCGTCCAACTGCAGCAGATTAATGAACAAATTGACACCATTCATGCCCAGTTTGATCATATCGAGGAGGAGTCGGCAAAGACGAAGAAGGTAATCGTATATCTGCAGCCACCGGTTCAGATGCAGGTGTTGCTTCTGAAGGAAGTGTGTGACTCCAGTGGACAACAATGGAGCAACCTGCAAATCCAGCGGCCAACTAAACTAACATCGAACTCAGCCGAAGCATTCACTCAAGGTGTTGATGCAATCCTCACCCAATGGGACACAACCATTAAAAGATACAAATAATTCAGGCAGCAGACCACGACCATTGTTCCAGAGTTGGGGCCTTCGTTTGGAACGGGGGAACCTCAAGGGCAAGAAAGTGTAACAGGGACAATGCCACTCCGCAAGGAATGGCCAAGGCAAAAGATGCAACGACCGAGGGAAAAGACGCACCAGCACAGCAGATAGTAGAACCGACAAATTTAATAGTGCATTCACCACCTGTAGAGCACATGGAAGTACCAGCAGGAACGACCGAGGTCGAAATGACTTGACTCGGGGATGAGTCAAAGAATTATGGTCAGGGCCTATTGGGGCCTTTGTTTAATTTTAAAAACGTTTTAACCAATTTTGGCTGACCGGGGATGAGAAGGAAATGGGTGGCAACAATGGTTGGCTGGCATAATAGGAAGTTGTGGAAGAGTTGCAGCAAGGTGGCAGCGGAAGGCAAAGGAAGCCGAGGGGGCAAGAAGTTGCAAGAGCATCCGAGGGGAAGAGCAACTGAGCAGGAACTAGCAGTCTAGGCAGCATAAAAGAATATAAAAAGAAAGGGCCAGAAAAGGAGAAGGGGTGATTGGTTGGTTGATGAGATAGTCGGCAAGGTTGTGGGAGTAGGCGAGAGGGCATCTGGTTGCAGTAGATGGATAGCAAAGTGTAGGAGTCTGGGAGACTTGGGCCTTGAAGCTCAACCAAACCTGCGGATCTGAGCCAGGTATTCCTTGTAGGTGTTTGTAGCGAATGCCGAAGTTATGTTGTAATGTTTACTGTTAAGTTAATAGAAAGAACGGTTAGACTGGTTGCAAATTATGATGTATACGGTCCCCTTCTGTAGGATGAATCTCTAAAAAAATTTAATGTCCCATCAAATGCATGTAATCAATAGTTCTAGTATTATCCCTATTATGTTGTTATCTCTGTTTTATGCATAGTGAAAGTATATATGTGATTGAATAAAACTTGTTAATGCTTCCTCGACTCCATGCTGAACTTTTCTCGTTTTTGGTCACGACACGCCTCGAGTGAGACTCCTTTCCCTTTTGGGTGAGGTGAAAATATTCACATTGTCCTAGACTACAATGGACCATTGTTGGCCCTCTACTCCTGAACCCAGGGTATTTTCCCCCTAATGACTCTCTTGAGCCAACAGAACAACTTATAGGAAAATCCCTAGGTCCTAATGGGTTCACCTTTGATTTTTTCACTTCTTCTAGCCAAAAATAAAATGATGTGTGGGATCTAGTCGAGGAATCTCAAATAATAAATTTATCCCTTCCTACTCTCAATGCTACCTTCCTTAACTTAATCCCTAAGAAACACGATGTAGTTGATCCAAGCAAGGTTCAACCCATATCCTTCAATATATCATTTCAAAAGTAATATTCAAAGTCATTATAAATGGACTTTAACCTTTCATGCCTCTCCTCACCTCCTCTAAACATGACAACTATGTGGGAGATAGGAAAATCGTAGACAACATCATTCATGTAGATGGAGTAGTCCACTCTATCCCTTTTAACAATCTTTTATGGAACCAAGGAGCATCACATTTCCACAAATCTAATCAAAACAAAGATAGTATTTTGAACACCCTTTCCTCTTAGCATTAACAAACATTTCAAATCCAAT
This sequence comes from Pinus taeda, assembly GCA_000404065.3. Taxonomy (NCBI): domain Eukaryota; kingdom Viridiplantae; phylum Streptophyta; class Pinopsida; order Pinales; family Pinaceae; genus Pinus; species Pinus taeda. The sequence continues at coordinate 53,557 of APFE030225427.1, read as the reverse complement.
TCTCAACAGGATTTGGATCCTTTTCCCATGATTTCTTCGTTGTGAAACTTGGAAATAATGGAATAGGAACATATTAAAAAATGATGGAAAATCCTCTAGTTTAATTTGGAAAAATATCAAACAATGTATTCTTGAGACCTTAAAAGTCTCTATGTAAAGTGAAAAATATTTCCACTGTCAACCTCTTAAGAAAAACATTCTCAATAATTGGGGGTTTCCCTTCTCTAACACAATTGTCCTCTATCCTACCACTACCCCTATACCCTATTCCCCCTTAGTTTGGTCCCCTCCCCCTCCAGAATTCATTAAACTCAACTTGGATGGCACCTCGAAAGGAAATCATGTGCCTATCAAATGCGAGGGGCTCTTACTTGACTCTTTGTTTTAAATACTCACAACCTTTACTGACAAACACGCACACCTCGTCTAACAATGTTTGCGAACTTTGGGCACTTATCTATGGTCTCATTATTACTAAGCAACAATTTCTTAATCTTATAATGGAAGGAAACTCCCACTTGATTATCTTAATACTCACCAAACTCCATCATGGCTCTCCCCCCAACAAGATTTCAATTCATTGGAGTTTGGAAGAAAGTTTGAAACTCTTGCAATTCCTTTTCCAAGGCCTCATTTCCCTTATCCCTTCTCATATTCACTGATAGGAAGATAAGCTAGAAAACTTCCTTGCTAATGAAGGAGTAAACTTATCTTGTGAAAGCCTCAACCTTGCTTGGAATCCAAAAAACATCAATTACCTTCATAGCTCCTACCTCCAACTTGCTCAAGTAGATCTTGCCCTACCCCAAATCGAGTGATGGTGTTGCTTATTCATTGAAGGGAGTGAGTGATAGTGCACCCTAGACTCTATCCACATGCCACATCTTATCACCTCACACCCCCCCCCCCCCTTCCCACACAGATTTCACTTTTGTTTCTAATGAATAAGTATGTGTCTACAATGATCCTCAAGTTTTGATGACACAATGTCCTCCACATAATGTCCCTCATACTATTGGATAAGATGCTTAGAATTGGTAACCACCATCATAGAAGCATGTAGGTTGTATGATGTACTTGGTTCTCTCAAAGGAATATGGATTTCTTAGTTAAATCCCTAGTCATTCCTTTGCTCATTCTGCTTTTCCCTTCATTGGTTTATCCGCTGCCTTGTCACCTTTGTTTATTTTTCTTCAAAGTTTTCTGCATTCTCATGGTTCCACACTCAAACCATAGAGCCTAGCCACCATCACATCACACCCATGTCAAGAAAGAAACCTTAGAAGCCATTAATTCTTTTCCACATAGAGGTTTCTCTAGCCTATCGAAATGATTCAAGTTATTGGAGTAGACATCCAAGTAGAGAGAGCTCTACTCCCACCAGAGGATGTGAGAGCTTAGACATAGGATTTCATTCCAAATTTTCGTTTCAAACACACTTGCAGCACAAAATTATTTTGATCTCTGGAATTATATTAGCATACTAAGTCATTCATCACTCATGCACTCTTGAGTAAGGAAATTAAATGTTTGGTGCTCTAAGCTTGTCTGGATAGACTGAAGAAGCAAGGAAAATTCCTCATGACATTTTGTTCGTGGTTACAAAAAAGCATGGAGGTGTTTTGGCTTCAGTAATAACAATATCCTTGCAAGGGCACCCCATTGAACTCTCAATTGATGATTCGGCCAAACTGGCTCCTCTAGGTTCTTAGTTTTAGTGTTTTAATACTTGGCCTAAAGAGTTGCATTTTGTTTTATATTTATAATTCCTATAGTATAGTAGTTCTAGAAGTTTAGAAAGGTTTTAGTTCTTATTCTAGCATCACTACCATCATATCTTCACACACGCAAGCCCTAACAGTGCTAAAATATACTCAACCTGGTTTCCTTCAAGGTAGGCTAGTAACTTTCCTTAGGGTTTTTTATTAATACTTTGCTTAACATTCAATTCACTTTAGTTTTCAGAAAAGAAGAGTAGTCTTAATAGTTATTATATGTCATATGTAATTATTTGAATTAATTATCTTACCAACCAAAAACTATGTTTTACCTTAAAAAAATATCTATACTTGAAAATAAGTGAACATGATTTCAAATTTCCCTTCCCGCCAAAATAAGTGAATATAATTCTTCATCTCAAATATTATTTACTATATTTATATCTAAAATTAATAACATATTTTCAAAATAAAACTAAATATAATATATTTAAGTCATATAAAATATTTATTCAACCATCTTAAAAAATTATTTCAAATTTTCACTTTTTACTCTAATTTTTTTTATGGAACTAGAGGAAACTACGACTACTAGGTTAGTGTATTGCTAGTGTAACAAGAGGTCCATTCCTGTTGCTACCACTATACCTTTAGGGCCTACAACCTATCTTCTACCACTATACCTTTGGGGCCTACTAGGTCAGTGTAACAAGAGGTCGATTCATGTTGCTACCACTATACCTTTAGGGCCTACAACCTGTCTTCTACCACTATACCTTTGGGGCCTACAACCTGTCTTCCTCCCTGTAAACCAAGTTACTTAAAAAGATTGAACCTTGAATCTTTAATTTATACAATTTCATGTCTTTGGATCACCAATTAAATTACCTTTCAAAAACACCTTTTACTACTTCTTGTAAACCAAGTTACAATAAAAATATTAAACCTTGAATCTTTTAATTTACACAATTTCATGTCCTTAGATCACCAATTAAATTAGCATTCAAAAACACCTTTTACTCTAATTAACCCCGAAAACATAATTTTATAAATCACCTCCATCCATCATCCAATTAAATACAAATGAATAATTAAGATATAGCCTTATCCCACTCAATTACCAAAGCAAACATCCGCTATGCACTAACCGCTTCCAAACGTATATTTGCAATGAGAACCTTAAATCTTCGACTATTATTACGTCCGCTCAAAATCCATGTGACAACTTCTGATTTTGTTTTGACAATATCTCCAACTTGTCATTGACAATTGAGAGGATGGCACACCATTATATAAAGTTTTGATTTTGAAGTTATGATATAACGGTGATTTTTATTTCAGACCCTATAGCATTTTAAATCCGGCTTGATATGACCGCTCGATACCCAGAGCATATTGATTTCCGTTTTTTTTTAACGGCAGTGGCATTATTGATTTCCAATTTTTTTTCAATGGCAGTGACATGGCGGCGTGTTATATTGGGGGTATCGAGCGGCCATGTCAAGCCGCATTTAAAATGCTATAGGGTCTGAAATAGGAATTTCCATAAATAGCAACCAAGAACCAAGATCATACAATGAAAAGTAAACCATCCCACCCATCAACCAATCAAATGAAACATGCTGACTTACGCAGGTCCTAAATGTTGACGTTAAATACATGATAGAACCATGAAAATAAAATTTCATTCGTGCTCTTGTGAAGTTGAATTTTATTTTTGTTATTATTATTAAATCTAGTAAAGGTAAATTTTTTTTTTTAATTTTTATTGTTATTATTATTATTATTAAGTTAAGCAGTTTATAGGAATTTGATTTAGATTTAGACAAATAAGTAATTAGTAAAAAAAAAATTATTAATACTATATAATCTAAAATATCTAGTTAAAAAAAAATTCTTTTGTAATTTTATTCTATATTTGACTTTAAAAATTTGTAACTTTTATTATTTTTTTTCTTCAAACAATTCCCTTTTAAATTTTAATATAATGAATCCAAATATCGATGTGATTGAATATTCTCGCATTTTGTTTTTACCACTTTTGAAGCGCAATAACTAGGGGAGAGATTCCTATTCTTGTGCAGGGACCAGTAGTTGATATAATACTGGTCCCACCAAACCACCAGTGATTAAGACTTTTGAAACCAAAATTTAAACAGAAATAAATAACATTATGTTTAAATAAGTTTTAAATTATGTCCAAAAATCACCCATATATTGATTGGGCCCACAACTGTCCATAAATAGTATTTAACTATTTAATATTGCAAAACATATTGACCCAAGTAGAAAACAGCTAGAGCCATAAAGGCTTCCAAACTGGTCTATTCCAGAAGTACAAAACAGCAGTCACTTCAACCCCCACTCATCAGAACTGCAACTTTGCATCCCAAATAAATATGCCTACCTGCACATAACAAAAGGAATGTATGTCAGCGATAACTGTTGTGTTGTTCAACAACTAAACACCCTATGTTCAATAAATGACACCCAACCCAACAACAATTAAATCCACTTTGTTCAATAAATGACACCCAACCCAATAACAATTAAATCCACTTTGTTCAATAAATGACACCCAGACCCAATAACTACAATAAATGACACCCAACTCAGTCTATTTCTCATTAAAACAGATCAAAGCACATGGATCAACAAATAAACAATTCCCAACCATTAGATCACAGCAAATTAAATCCATACCACACATTCAAAATGAAGCCATTGCAATCCATGTGCATCCATGTCCAATTAAAATCAAGTCCCCAAAACTATAAAAGAAGTCCACCCACTGTTGAAGTTGCATCTTATGCTTTCAAACTATTCAGCAAACTTCAAGACAACATCACAAAACAGTAGCCAATATATTCAAGTCAGTTATATGAATTACAACTCATTCTTCTTACAGTTCTGTTTTTATTGTCTTCATTTATCAGATTTCTTACATTACAGTTCTTTCCATTCATTTATCAGATTTCTTACATTACAGTTTTGTCCATAGGGTGGTGACAGTTAATCTATACAGTTACAGTTAACCTTTTTTATACAGATTTTATATATGTTTTCTAGCTTATAGAGTTAAGCTATCGAATACAGTCGTATCCATCTAATCAATGTCACAGGTTGCTTACCTTACAGGAATTGAAGGTTAGCTTACACGAATTATTCGATCATCAACTTCATAGGGATTACAACTTACATATAACAAATGTTACGTATGTCCAAATGTTACGTATGTCGTGCTAGTACTGTAGTCATAGCTTGTTTACCTAACAGGAATTGAACCTTCAATCTTAGCTTACAGGAATTGAGCGATAGCTTGTTTACCTAACAGGAATTGAAGCATGAAGCTATTGAGAAAGCAAACATTTTGATATTGAGTCGAAAGACTGCAAATAAGTGAA